>JBAHVQ010000104.1:463662-489348 GCA_036872915.1 Nanipora kamurai
ATTATTAAACGAACGTAAAAATATTCTCTTTGTGAAGTGTTGGAACGAGCTTAGGCATCGTAGTCTAATTTCCAACACACCTAAAATCTAATCCTTTAGATGATTTCAATGAATAATTAAAGAAAATATGAGCTTCAAGGAATCTGTAAGCATCTTCTAATTCGCAAAGAAATGCCACCATTTTCATATGATCACAACAACTTATCGGTAAGTCCAGTGGCGTAAGTTTGTGCTTCGGGGCCCCCGGCCTAAGACTATTAGAGTTCCCCCCAATCCCCACTCACCCCTGGAATAAATCAAAGGTGCTACGAGAACAAAATGAAAACAACTGATCACGTACACAGATTTGTATAATCAAACAGTTGCATAACTCGGTGTAGCTTGGAAAATTACAGGGAGTTGAGTGTCTGACTGCTGACACAGTTCTTCGTGATTCAGTACATAACGATTCTAAAAATATCACAATGCAAACAGAATTTTATCACATCAAAATTTTTTATGAGGGGCCCCCTTACAAAGCCTTGGAGGAGGGACCCCCGGCTTTGAACGGGGAGAACCCATAAGAGTTACGCCAGTGGGTAAGCCATCTTTTTGAAGCGTTATTGACCATTGTTACAGTTCCAGTCGTTATCGTAAATTGGGAGTCATAAATCGGGAGGAAATTACAAGAATCCGTAATAGCAAAGCGCACTGATGATGTCGGCATCGTAAATTTTGCAATGTTTGCAGAACCGCGGGGAGGAATTGAGAGGACTTGTCCCCACTTCTCGCCAAAGCCGATTTTCAAAGTGAAAATGTTGGAGGGAAGGACAAGGTTTTGTTGGAGATTTGTGGTAACTGATAATTTTATCGTTACTATCTTCATTGCGTTTGTTTACAGAACTTTCTTTATCATTGCAAGACTATTCTAAACTCTAAAAACTAAACTAAGTCTTCTCTGCCCCTGATGGGGTCCAACCTGTAACTTTCTAATCCAGAAGGTTACGTTTCCGTCAGGTGCTCAAAGAACTTTTCTGAGTTTATCAACTTGAAGAGCATGTGCAGTTTTAATCTACACACACCAAACCACCACATGTCGCACAACATCTGCCAATATTCTCAAAACTATTCTAGCTTCAGCATATGAGAGGACTCTTCACTGAAAATCACATTTGTAAAACATTTGGTGTTATCTGGCTTTTTGCGTATATAATATACCATTCGATTCTACAAGGAATGCGTCTGAAGCCAGCGCGCAACATTAGGATTAAATTTATGGCAAGAGTTTAAGAAAAACTCAGGTCAAGACACGTCTAGGGTTAGGTTTTCACTCACCTACCACAACATTGATTCCTTTTGATCATAATGTGCCAACTTGAAATATTCTTCTCACGTGCACCATGCAGGATTTCGCCCAATACTTCTTGCAACTGCTTCCAATGCCATTCACTCCCTGTCATTCATACTGACGTAATTAGTAGCACAAATGCCGCTTTGCACATTTCGAATTACGAGTATGTCTCGTAATTTTCCCATGTCAAGTAACCATTTCCCGAAGTTGTATGACTCTTTTTATCTTTACTCGGCTAATGCCAGACAATTTTACCTCTCAAGGCAGAACTTCCCATCCAAAGAAGGTTAACAAATTGGAATGCTGAGCGTTCGATTGCATTATTTTATAGCAGGTTTGACAGAAAATTGTCAAATGACGCGTTTCCAGCTTATAGCACGTAGACTCCGGTACGGTGGCTTTTCTGGTCAGTAAGAGGAAATACGTTGACAAATTTGTCATTACCTGCGGACACCTAACATAGGTTAGTTTCCCTAAATATTAACTCTATCACCTGCGTTACGTGCAACTCAAGGTCATGCCTAAGTTAGGATCTATTCAGTTACTTGCTGAGCTCTACTGATTATGCCCACTTTTGAACGGAAACGGAAAGGATATAAATTAGGGAAAAAGTTTACGGAAACAGTTGCACAAAAGAATCAGAATTAAGAAATGATGAAGCTTTTTGTTTGCTTTAACTGCGCGAGAAACTTTGAAGAAACGTTAAGTAAAGCATAGAAACTTCGGTGAAATGCATCAGGCCAGATGACGGGCAGGGATGGTAGTGATTCGTAGTGATAACTCAGCGCGACATGGATCGACGGGCGAACTTTGTCGATGATTGCCACAAAAAGGAACTTAAATGGCAACTTTCTTCGATTGTAAGAGTCGGCTGTTGATCGTCCAGTTTGTTGTAGTCTTGAGAAAGACTACTGTTGCATGTTGACGGTCTCAGTGGCGGTCATTACTTGATTCCGAAGAAGACCATCGCTGAAGCCGTCGAAAAGTTGGTCACCATTATCAGTCTTTCTCAAGACTTCAACAACCAACTTATAATGATACTTCCATGCTCAAACCATATGCATTATTACGTTAATTTGGAGACAGATTAGTTAAGGGAGTCATTTGGGGGACGAAGAAGGGAAAAGAATAACAGAGGATAACAGAGAATCGGAAACTTAAAAATAGAAATAAAGAGAACTTTTGGAAACAGGATATGCCAGAAACTGATGGATGTAAAGGAGCTGTCGTTACTTGAAGCACATCAAGCAAGCTTGTTGTCCGTACTTTCGTGCTATTTTCGATGACTGAGTTGACTTTTGGTTTGAACCGCAAATCACAGACAAAACTAAACGTTCAATTGGTTTTAATGAATGATTATTTTGATCATTTTAAATTTCAATTCGAAACTAACAGAATATAATTCGATGATTGAAGTTAAACTTTACGCACAAATCGAAAGACGTAGACACATTTGAGACGGCGTATGACACTTTAATACCAAAATATATCCTTTTGCTCTTCTGGTGATACAGCCATGAACTAAGGAAGCAAGGCTATCACTAAGAAAAATCACATTTCTATTCAGACAATTGTCAACCCCTCTGTAAATTTACAACCTTTTTGAAAGGTTTTCATTCTAAATTTTAAGAAGAATCTCAAGAGCTTTCTTAATATACATCCACCAACTTCACGAGAAAACAGTCCAGTCGACATTTATTCAAAATCGATTTCTCTCTGCCCGCAGTTCTATGCATTCTCTTATGTTCCCGCCAGATCACGCGATTAAGCCAAACTTATTTAAGTCATTTTTCCACACCAACAAATTTCACGACGGATGAACCACTCAAGCAGATTTGCCGCAATGGCTGCAGAACCTGTCTGTAGATAGAATCCAGTTTGCACAGCGGCCACATTGCCTGGACTCGTGCATGTTTGATGGATGGAGAGCATTTACCCCTGCATGGCGGCGCATGTAGGGGTGAAATGGTAGGCTCATGTGATGACGCCGGGGGACCATGTATGGTGGGAAAATGGAGTGAGTCGCGAAGCCACCGGCAACCAAAGGAGGTAAACTGGATGGAGGCAGGCTCGGTGGTAACACGGGGGGCGAATAAGGAACTATTTTTGTGGAAACTGGTGAGAACGCTGATCTTCTGGCATCACTTGGGGTCTCGTCGGATTCAATTATCACGGATGGAGGCGTGGATTCTTCGGGACTCACCGGAGGGGTTGGAAATCTTAACATCCCATTTTCTAGCATCAAAGACTCTGTTGCCCGGACCAGATCACTGTCGTATGCTTTTAGGATCATCTCCAAGATCGATGGATTGTGCTGGGGAAATATTCGTTGCAGCACTTCAACTGAAGAACCTGACGTTGTCTCGTGATGTTTTTCCGAACAATCCACGTCATTATCAGAAGTAAGCACCGTGGGTTCCTTGTCACCATGTTCAGCTTTCGGAAAGTCTTGGTTGTCTTCTTCTTCATCTGATGATTCAGCTGTGGTCAGGAACTTTTTGAGAGAGTGTTTCATTTGAAACTCTGTGTCCTCCATCGAACGTTCCTCGGGAACACCTCGGCTAGGGGTCTGCGGTTCTTCTTTTCCGACTGATCTTCGTGTGTCGCAACTGTTGTCTCCTCTTAAATCTATAACGATGGAATTATATCGAAATCATTTCAACAATAATACTTAAGTAAAAGACTTTGAAAAATAAAACTGCGTTTTGTGCAGACAGAGTTAATTTTTTTTAATGATAAATAACATGGTAGATTTTAAAAATGTTTTCCTCAGCTAAGCCAGGGCTTTGGCCTTTGCCTTGGAACAACAACTTAACTACGTCATGTGACTCGCATATTTTGGTTTAAAACCTCAAAACGTTAAATTCGGAAAGAGCTACTTCTTTGCTGTGTACAAATATCAATCATTTTTAGCGCAAGGATCCAAGCCAAGCTATACAAGCGATGTCATAAGGTTGCCGAAATTTGAATTTCAATAGAACCCTCAAGGGAAAGCGGACATGTAGAAAGGTTGGTACCCCAAACAATGCATTAAATCTCTGTCAGTTAACTGTAGAAGTCAACAAGGTTGAACTTTAACTTTCTGAATCTTTACTCTGCCACATTTATCCGAAACAATAAAAAAAATCTTAAAAAAATTAAACTCGATTTCTCGTTAGCCAACGAAAAACAGTCAAACTGGTAAATGAAAAAGTGACATGACATGTTCAAATTAGAGAAGATAAATGTTCTAAATTCCTGTACCTTGTTCACTGCTGTTGAGAGAAATCTCGTCCTGTTCTTCTTCTGAAAATTTGGCATAGCTTAGTTCGTCGTCTCGCTGGTAACGTGCTCGTAAATTCTCCTCCTGGGTTTGTTGTCTTCTCAAAGCGACTTGTGCCGCCATAACTCTCTGTCGTTCCGCAATCAAAGTGCACTGAGCACACGTACAATCGCGCCATTGGCAGTATCGCTTGTGGCCTTTTAACCAAGACACCACACCGTGGTTTCGACACCGGGCACACTTGGGTGCTCGGGGAGGCTTTCTGTCCGACAAGCAAGAACTGACCATAAAGTGCGATTCAGACAAACGTTTTGTGTCAGGCTCCATTTGAAAACGACTCCCACGACTGGATACAGAAACAAGCGGGGCGTTTATAACTATCAAGTTGTCGACTGCTTTATGCCAATATGTAGAATGCTAAGTAAGCGCTTGACGTTTTCCTATTGTAGTCCAGCAAATCGCTTTGTCTGCCCTTGTTTGATTAATCGGCCGCAATTTGTCCACATGTTCTGATTGGTCGGCGAGAGATGGCACCCAACATACCTTAGTCAACATTTGGGACAAGACGATGGACAAACAAACAAAAATACATCCAAATTATAAGATAACAGATTAATATCAGCACTGAAAAGAAACTCGCTAAAATATGAGAACTAGAACAGCCGTGCAATCCGCGGTTCAAAACATAGATAGCGAGACATAAGTTTCCCTGATAACCGCACCTCCAGCTCGTTGGCGAGACATAACAGACTCCTCTATATTGTTTTCTAATCGCGATATGTGTGACGTGTTTCCTAAGGAGAATTAGTAACAGAGTTACACTCTTTGTCCGAATGCCGTTTGGACATTCTTACCACTCTCCTAGGGATTTAATTAAGGCGTAAAAATATTCATCAATCTTTGAACAAATACCATTTTAATGGCGCCAAAATGCACTTCCTACTTTAATTGTTATTTAATTGTTTGTTTTATTATAGTGGGATTTACGGAGCTTGTCGGGGCGCTTTAGGCCGCTCTGTTAACTCGACGTCGCGTCAGCAAAGGGATTAAAGCTCACGCTGGAGGATTTTGAAAGGTTTAAATTCAAGGTTCAAGTGTTACCATCAAAGAGTGTGTAAAGTAAACATAATTTACACACTGGTAAGCGTTTCCGGACAGCAAGTCCAAAAAATCACGGCAACACGCACGCAACTCAACGGATTCGTGATTTCATAGCTTTGGTTGCCAAGTGCGAGAAGCTTGATGTTGAATGCTAACAAAGGGAGAATGTTGTTGCTGTTTTATGATTGTAAACTTTACTTAAACAAACTTTCCCAAACGTAAGATACATAATTTAATGCAACAATCTCAGTAGTGCGAATGTTTATAAAATGTTTTCTTTTTTTTCCCGAAAACTATCGAAACTGGTCACTGATGAAAAAGATAATTAGCAGCCGTGACATATTGAAGCTTCTCCCACGAGCTCTAAGAAGTTCGAGATAAGGATCTTTGAAATTTAGTGAAATGATGGGAAGATTTACAGGCGAAATAGATGAAAATAAGGGCAGCGCTTCAACATTGAAGCTTAGAAAAAAAGAATGAATGAAAAAGAGAAGGAACTCGCCATCAATAAACTTTCTTTCCCCACATACATAAGCAAGTGCTCTCTCAACAGGAAATCGGGTATGTCGAGCAAAAAATCGAAGTATTTTCTTGATATTTAATTAAACATTGGAAAAAAAAGGAAAGGAAGCTCTAATCCTGCGCAATCAAATTAGAAACCATGAAAGTTTTCTTAGAGATCATCTCTTCAAGTCTCCCGTGCTGTCTTAGTGCCTACACAAGTATGGTTGTGTAAAGTATACTTTAAGTCATTTCGGACAATTCGGGGTAGAAAAGTAACAGAGAAATAAACGATAGTTTAGCCTCGAAGAACGAATGGGTAATTTGCATGATTGGATCATGTAAATTTAACAGAATTCTTTGCTAATACTCTTATTGATCCAAAGTTTTATTCTTTCCCCAAAACTAGCGGAAACTGAAAAGGACTCTCTAGAAACGACTACAGTCCAAATATTCTAAAGGTGAAATCAACCTAATTGCCCATAGCAAATTTCGTGAATTGATGTCAACTCCGTCTTTGTCGGGCCTTCACTTTTTTCAGAAGTTGGTTTACAATTTCCCATTAACTCGTTTTTATGCTTGAAGCCAGAAATCACGCGCACGGAACAATTTGTGTCCGTGGCAAATCGATCGCCAAGCACCTGCACTCCGGGGTGTATTAGACTCGATCCTTGAACGTCAATAAAGTTCCACCGAATCCTCTATAGATGCAAGCTAACACCTGCATTACTCATCCTTAGAGAAATCTCTGTGTTCGCACCTGAATGAGCTACACGGTCTTCAGTGATTAAATGGAAACAGGATTGAGAACAAATAAGTTCTACTGTAAGTGTCCAAAGATAAGTTATCAGTCAGGAGTTTTGCCGTCGTTATTTAGCTTTTTCTATGACTGTGGTGAAGTACTGGCCCGGGGAATGGCACAGCGCGGATTATTCACTTTAAACCTAGTTCTTCATATTGTTCATAAGCTCATTCACTCAGTTTGGTCTCAGTAGCAGTCACTGTAGAGCTATTAAAAGGCGTGATAAACATCTTCATGATAACGGAAGGGCGTGAAGGCGACATGTGCTCCAAGTTCTTTAATGTATATTAATTTTTGGCAAGTAAAAGGTAAATATTCCGTCGACACCACGGTAACTCACTCAACACTGTGGTAATGCAGTAATGAAGGAAATTCAGCAAAAACGGAGCCTCAAACGATACAATCATAAACCGTTAATGAGAAAACCAGCCACGTGGATGACAAAACAGGCATGGCGAACTAAAATGTTGGTTATCAGTCCGCCAGATCTATTTAAATTTCTCCGTTAATTCAAATGTCAGCTGTTAATGAGCGCGGCACAAAACCTCAAGCATGCAGGTATACTTAGACAACGTGGGACGGATATACTGAAGTGGCCGTCGATGGAGATTATGAAAGTAAAGATCCAAGGTAAGTGGTTAAAAATTACTGGATGTGAACTCTGAGATTAAACTAACAGAAAGGGAATCCACCCTAGCTAAAGTCCTTCAATGGTTAGAGTGAATTACACGAGGATAATTATGGTCTTCAAAAACACCTTTTAAAAAATAGATAATCTTATCGTATATTTAAACGTGTGCAGTTGTGCTGTTGGATGTCACGTCCCAAGCCCCGAGCAGTCTCTGAAACACTGCTTCGTTTACAAAACATTACAGAAAACGATCCAACACCGTTGAAACAGTCTCGAAACACTGTCAAACTTCATTTAACATTTGGTCAAGCAAAAATGTCGACGAACGTGATCCAACAAGGTATGACAGGTCAGGGGTGTGTCGAGGTGGGGGTTGACCGTGCAATTGCATACCCGCATCCAAAATAAATTAGAAAAATTTATAATCATGTTAAAAATAGACTTCTGTGAAACAAACTGTTCAGATTAAAAGTGTTTTGCACATTTGCTAGAGGGTCGCTGGTTGCTTCCCGTTAGGACGCATACCTAAAATAACTTGAGCTATAAAAACACTCCCCTTCGATAAACCTTGCGTACTCTCATCGTAAAAATCAGTTTCTTTAACCATCAGTGTTGTTAGGTTTGGCCGGAGGTTCAAGATCACACCAACCAAAGTCCTTCATTAAACCCTCATCATGTCGAGAAAATAATTCAAGGATAATTGAGAGTAAAATAATGTTTGCAAAACAACACACCACGTCGAGGGTCGTGTTTTGAAGTCCCCCCAGACGTGGGTGAAGTCAAACTACAGAAACTCTCCACACATAAAGCAAAACTGCAAACAATTCCCAATAATTATTTTGATATATTAGAACGATTTTATGCCGAATTTTTCTCGCAGTGCCTTGACTTTTCATGCCTGCAGCCTGGTTTTGAATAGTGGGGGATTATGGGGGATTTGTCATGACTACAGGTAGATTTTTACGTTCATCTTCTGACAATTATTTACAAAAAAAGAAAGCAGTACAAAGGCATGGATACGACTCTTGGTAACTAAAAACGATTAGAATTATCACAAGCACCATGAGGCTAGGGTAGCCCATAAGCAAGCAGTTTCTATATCCCAGTCTAGGATTGACTCTATGCACAGGGCTGTTGGGTACTGGGTAAACAAACACTTTGCCATTGGGTATTGGGAAAACAACTAGTTCGAGATTATCTGATCTTTATAAAAGAAGATAAGTTGGTTGTTCAAAGGAATTTTGTTTTGAAGTTACTTCGAAATATTTCAGTACATTGCATAGAACCAACAACGAAGGTAGACTTGTCTATTCTGGTAGCATCATGCCTTCTGGTGACAAAAAAAACTTGATTTCTCTTCTACTGCAGACATTTTGAGTTTAATACATTGCCAACCAAAGGACATAAGTATCGTAGTTGCTAAGGGCTAGAAATGTCGCACAGGTATTTGACCGAGAATGGAGTCTATATCAAGCGAAAGAAATCATAAAAAGAAACCACATTGTGAAAATGCCACTCTGGGGCCTCTGGCTGGGAATCGGACCCGTGATTCTTCGAACCTAGTGCAGTGCTCCACCAACTGAGCCACGAAAACCGTTTCCCACAGCGTGGTCGCGAATTCTGTATTTATATCTCGGTACACTCGATAACATAAAATAGAGTCTTGTTTAAGTGAAAATAAATTCCCGAGTGCAGGATCATATGCCGACATTCGATTAGCCGACAGGGTAATTCGCCCTAAGGGTTTAGGGTTACCTCTACAATTGTCTGTCATGCCAACATGTTTGCTGCTGAACTGTGACGCGAAACACGTTTAAATATCCCAATCTTCTCACGAATCGGTTATATAACTTAAAACAGTTATTTTGTAGGACCATTTAGTTACGTACAAGTCACAAGTTAATAAAAGTGGCAATGTACAAGCACAGAGAAATATTCTTCTGTGTCAATAGCCCTGTCTTTAATCAGACGATATTCCATCCCTAACGGCACAAACCTTTTTTAGTGCTCAGCTGTTTATGCTCAGAAATACTTTTAAAAAATGAAGAGTGTCACATTTCTACCACAACCGGTGCATCATCCTCCGGTTCTTCATCGAAGTTCCAGTGGAATCGCTTCGTCAGGTAATCCTTAAACTTCTGGGATTTACGTTTGAATTTCGCTGACACTTTTGAATCTTGGATTGTCACGAAGAATTTCTATGGCGTGAATGAAAGAAAAATGAAACATTACAGTCTTGATCGTTTGTTTGTACTGCAAATGGAGATTGAGTGTTTAAGTGCTGGGACAAAGCGATTGTAGCAAACAAAACATAAATGGATTCGATTAAGGTGACTGCCATTGATGATATTGCTTTCAAACATTTCTGTTGACTCAGGTCTGTTTCAAGCGCCGTTCTACCGATAGGTCAAACAGTAAGAAGACGGTCGTTTCAGACAGACGGCCAACTTAATGCAGCACTTCTGTCATGCATCCTTAAGCTATTGCGGAGTTTGGGCATGCTTTTACAACATATCAATAAATGTTTTTTCTTCATTTGGTTTAGTTCATGAGAAGAGAGGAGCTCGAATCAAAGACGAAGTCGTTCCGGTGTGATATCACCCAACAGGCTTCCTAGACTGTTGAAATAATCCAGGCCAACCCGTGTCACGAAAACCTTTCTACAGTCTTAAAAAATTAATTTGCATAAACTTATAGGTTTGCTTACAGCCAAAGGAAACTTCTGCTTTTCAGCTGTGTTTTTTGTGTATTTTTTGTGTATATTATGGTAAATCTAAAGATACGAGCAAACGACCCAGCTTGGCTCAAATGACCACCCCCAGTCAAACCAGGTTAACAGAATCAAAGTTAATGCCTCTGTTACGTCACACTCGGCACACCTACTAAAAGATTCTGAACTAACAAGAGTCACAGGACACTCCGCTGTTTTACGTAAGTCTTGTATTACATTAAAACCAAGTGGACAGGGGCGTCAGGATCAAAGTCGTCCCACTGTCAAATAAAACAACGGTTCCGTAAATGTACATAGTTTTGCCGAACCGGACTCTGACAAAGTTCCCCTATCGTGATTGATCCGTGCATTAACAAGTATGAGTACCGCAGTATTTGAAGCAGATGTAATGCTCACATGATTCATTGTTAAGTTTGCGACACTTCAAGCTAGCTCTAGATGTCCACCATGCAGTTCTTACCCAAATATTTCAAGTTTGTTAATGGGCCATAACTCTATTATGTCGCCAAGTTGGTTCGCATCAGGTCGGGGACATCAAAAGTTCGACCCTTCAGACGTCAACCTGCAAATCAACTTACATGCAAGTTGTCAACCAAGAAATTATTCTTTGACACGATGTCCACGAAAAAGTCTTCAGGAGTTTCCAGCAGCTGGAAGTGGATGACACCTTGAAGCATGAAATCATAGCAAAGTTATCACACGCCGTAAAGGAAATTATTTGTGATCCTCAACTGATGAAAATGTAAAATGCTCTCACTCGAACACGTTTAGTTGTATCGGCTATATCACTAATGCATTAAGCAATGCAAACCAGGCGTCGTGGTGGCTACAGTAAAAGAGCTACCACATACTATCAGGTGGTAACCCCTTGGCTATAGAGATATTGATAGAAAAAATAGCCTGAATGCAAAGCCACAAGGTTTTAACTAAAGAGAATTCCTCTCTGCTTGAAGTATTTTCATGTTGTAGCACATTAACGAAATGGATTTTCAAATTTAAAAAAGGGAGTTCTCTTGAATCCTTTAGAGATTATAGTGCAGATACGAGAGGGACCAACTCAAGCGTATAAAGAAGATAATGTTTTTATAAGAACAATCAACAGGGGCATGAACTTGTTTCGTAAAAGTTTAACTTCAATGAAGTTTCTTTTCCACTGTCTGCGAACGCGCGTAACTCCAAACTGCCACAAACAAAAGACGCATAAATTAAGTCAGGACCAAATAACATAGTTAATGGAATAAATTTTGTCACTTGGCCTTTAATCAGAACATCCAACGGGACAGCAGGATAATTGTTAATCAATTTACATATAAGATTCTCACATATTATGTTATAATTCAGGTCACCATAACAAATTTAAAGGATTTAACTCACACAATTAAAAAATCTAGACAACAGTAGATTGATTTGTCAAATTTATAACTCGTAATGTCAACATAAGTCACATTAACTCCTTTGCATTGTGCACGTTGTGCTAATATTTAGTAAGTGACAACTTAAGAAAGCCCTGGGTAAATTATTTCATACTAAACTTCCGACCTCCCAAGTTAAGCCTTCCTATTAGCAGATGCTAATAATTGGTTGGGTGCTGTCACAAAAACAAATAAAACAGCTGTCACTTACTGAAGTCAGTTTGTTGAGCAACCAACACTCGTGACCCTAATGGTCACCATTGATGTGAGGATGCACCGCCAATTTGCCGTGGGAAGATCTTTAGAATTCATGTTTTAACATCTATATGACCCCCAGGTAAATCTATTTACTTTTCAGAGATAACAACAAGAGATTAACGACTAAAATGTTAGCACAAAAACCATTTTCTCACGGTCAGCTTTCGCAACCTTAGAGTCAGCGATTCGAAAGGTAATATGTTTACTCCTGGTTGAGAAGATTTTCTGGCACGCGAAAACAAGTTTGGAGTTGGTCTTAAACTTCGAATGAATTCAAACAAGTCTGATCCTGCAACATTTGCACTCACATGAACATCGAAAACTTAGACCTCTTAACAGCTCAGTTCGTTGTCTCATCTCAGAGTGAGCCCAACCGTCACATGATTTCAAGTGAGACAAAAGACAGTAATGTTAAAAAGGCCTATCATAACTGAACTTCCACAAAGTGACATTCAATTTACTGAGAGACTGTTTATATGGGAGGCGAGCCAACTCGGTAAGCGGGATAACCCGGTAGTAGTAAATCGAAATTACCAAAACGAGCTTTGACACATGTGCACTTTTGGAGAAATCATCCCGGAAAGCGGACCAGCTCGCCTAATGACTGTTTACATGAGAAAATTTTTATCCCACCTGATTAAATTTTAACCCTGGGTTAGCGGTAATCATCCTTTGAACAATCGGGCCCAGCATTACGACGGTGAATTATTTCTACGCAGCACTTTATTTTTATATTATTGTTTGAATTTTCCCGACACATATTCCTTAATCCAGAGGTCGACAATTGGTGGACTGAGGTCCAATTAGCGGTTTACTGGTGGAATGAGGTCCATTTTATTTAAATTTCGACGTCTTTGAAATTCAAATGATATGGATGACAAGACTAGCCACGACACAGCAAACTTACCCAAGATTGTCCACCCAAGGTTGTTTTAACGGGTAATTTCTCACCTTTAGCTTGTTGTGTCGAGAGTGCTGTAGTATCGTATTTACAGTTGAATCCTAGATTAAAAGTTTTATTTAACGTAGAACTTGATTTGATCTTACTAACCTATAAAGGCTTCAAACAGTTCTGGATACTTGTCAACAGCGTCGATACAAGAGCATAGCAAGTGGGTCAAATTCTTCCACTGTTCGAATGCATCGTAAACTAAAAGCAAGCAGCTTCGTAAATTAAAAGTGGACAATATAAAAGTCATTAAAATACAGCGTGGGTCTCCTGATTATAGCATTTTTAGTTGATGCAAAAGACAGTACTAAACTAACGTCAAACAGCGCAACTTACTTAGTTTAATTTACACAACCATTCTCAGTCTTTAGTTCCGAGAATATAAAATAGATTTTTACTGTAGTAATTCTAACAGATGTTTATAATTCAGTTAAAAGAGAAAAACTTGAAATGGTACAGTTAAAACAAGACAAGACAACAAAAGATGTTTGGGAAAGTCGATCGTCCAGGTTAGTGAAACTTGAAAAAGACTGTCAGTGGAGGTCACTGACGATTCGACGGCCTCAGCGGCGGTTATCTTCAGAGTCAAGTGAAGAGTAAATGTCATATTCGCCTGTAATTGTATCTGGTACAAATATAGGGGAACCTCGAACATTTACTAGGTACGAGGTATCTCAAAACAGTGAAGGTCTTTATCTTTTTTCTTTCGCGTTTAAACGGCAAAACTGAAAAAGAGGAAGGGACGTTAAAGTGACAACTGACAACGGAACGGTACTCTAGTTAGCGGTAATTATTTAAAACGGCTCTAATCTCCAAATTAGGCTTCTCTTCCAGGTTTGAGGAGAACGGAGACATACGATGTTTCATAATTCATTACCTATGATTCATAAAATAGCATGATCTACGCACGCTCTGATTGGACGAGCCTCATTTCCTCTCAGAAGAGAGACACAACTGATGTCATTTTCATTTTAACATAGGTGACTTCACGAGAATTTGAAGGAACTTCAGCCTAGTTATAAACCAAATAGGAAGTGACTTTTGTGTCTCTGTCTTTGATAGAAACATTTATGACGCCATTTCAACCCGTAAGTTTCAACGCAATTTCAAGTCATTTTCTGTTTGTTAAATTTCGAACAATGAATAGGTCAACACATCACCTCGCTTTCGCGCTTACCGTTTTTAATATGAAAATAAAGAAATAAAGACGTTTTGTATTTGAGATATCTTGTATTTAAGTCAAGAGCAGCCTAATATCAGAATTGAGTTCCGTGAATGTTTGTATGTATACCTTAATTAAAACAACTCAGGATAAAATTTTGCTTATTCAATAAAAATAGAAATCTGTCAAACTTGTTTCACACCAAACGACAGGGTCACGCAAAAGGCAAAGACATTAAGTTTCGGTCGATACGCCGACAGTGTTAACAAGTGGACATAACAACATAAGAAAAAAACTGATCTTTTCCTCATGTCGTTATTTCGCTATCGTAAACTAGACCTAAGACTCTTCCAATGTTATAAAAGCTGAGTGCTGCGTCTGCTTTAATCAATGTCGGGAAACTGCCGGAACTTAGACCTAGAAAAACTGACGTTTCGAGCGATGGTCCTTCATCGGAGTGAAACGTCAGCTTCTCTACTTGCAGTTACTCAATCTTTTTGTTTTTTTCTAAGAGTCTTCTGTGTTTTTCGACAACGTCAAACTCATGATAAGATTTACAGTGTTACGCATTTTGGAGTTTAAGTATTCAATCATTCATGCACTATGTGATGTCTGCTCGGTGATGTTTTCTGGACAATAATGTACATTAATAAGATCTGTACAGTACTAAAGAGCGTCAATTTACCTTGACCAACTAAAAATGCAATGAATGCCAATTGAAGTTCTCCGAGAATGTCTTTAACTTCTAAAATGTATAATTAATATCATCAATTTAATTTTTTGTTGAAAACAAGAGATGTATCTTACTGACCTTGATGAACTAATAAGCGATGCATATCAGCGCAAAATTACCAAGACTAACCCGAATTAACAATAAAAGTAGATGATAGCACAGTCTGAAAGAAGGAGTGAAGGAAGAATAGAATGAATGAAGAAAGGATAGAAGAAAGGATGGAAGAAAGGATGGAAGAAAGGATGGAAGAAAGGAAGGGCGGACCAATGAAAACCCTCCAAGGATTTTGATTCAAAAAAACTAAGTGTACCAACTCTATCAATTGACTCTCAAAAACTGTCCCATTCTTTCTATGAAAACAAACCTAAAAGATTGCCCACCATATCTTCCAGCACCTTGCTCTTGTCCATACTTAGTTTGGTTATTTCAGTGGGTGAAGCACCAGCAGGAAATTGCCTAAATGATACATGAGTAAACCTCATGGCAGTGTCAAGCAAAACACCATTTATCTTGCCCTGTCTGGCATCATCAGAAGACATTCTTCCCCAATTTCTCTTGAACTGTTCCTGTGAGACTTCAGTCACCGAAGAGATCCTCTTACATGCTGGTTCAACACGAAGCATGATAGGTTCTTTGACATGGTTGGTTAAGGAAACCCATTTCTTGAAGCTCTCGTAGGGATATTTCCCCAAACACTGGTCAAGATCCCTCAATCCTAAAATAGCAAGGACAAAAAACATATTGAAGCCACCAGTTATTTCCCATTGTTTCTTGCTGTTTTACTTGACAAAAGCTTTAGATACTCAGAAAAAAACTGTGCCAGGATTTGAATTAAATATTTTAATGTATATTTCAGAGCCAAGAATGAGAAGTGGGTGGGTTTTTTTGTCTGACCAATTAGTTCCAGTCTGAGACCCAGTCCAAGATTGGAACTATGAACAAGGAATAAAAATTTCATCCAGTCTAAATTCAAGGGTTTAAAAAGACCTCAAAAAATGTATTAATTATGCACCTCTGCTGTACTCAAAGGTCAAGTGAAATGTAGTTCCAGTGTCTGTGGACTTGAAATTCTGGTTTACATTGGAACACATTTCCAGTGTTGTCACTTGGTGTCAACCAGGCAATCTGGTTGGATGCTTACCTCATGAATAATTTAAGAATTTTTGAAAGTTAATTCTAAATAACAATTATTTCAGTCTAAGTTTTTACACATGCAATAGGAGGGGTGTGAATTTCAGACAGCTTGTTTAAGTAAGATTTCAATTGTACTGCTGTGATATTGGTAGCATACTTGAGAATTGATGTTTTGCTGTATGTATTGAAAATCAGTTGGTCTCAATGTATTGGGAATCACTTTGTAGCATACTTGATACTAAAGTTACACTAAAATAACACCACGAAGACAAGCAAGAAACTTTGCTTTATTAACAAGAAGAAGAGGGGGAATGCATTTCAGTAAAGAGCCCAAGCCTTTTTAAAGCCTTCCAAAGAAGGCTTTGAGAAGGGCTGATGCATAAGCATGCTTACACATATGGTGATGATGTAATTGTTGGAGTGCCTGTTAGCAATGATTGTTCACAAGAGACTAGATACACCCAGAAATGGGAGTATTGAGATTCAGAGATTGGAGATTCAATTGTATAATAATAAAATAAGAACATAAATAAGTTTTCCCTATTCTGTTAATTTGAATCTTGTTCTGAGCTCCAAATGAGATCCAAACCCTCAACATTCTGAATGCTAGTCAGGCATTCCAGCATTTAGAAGTTGGCAGTACCAGGTCCCGTCCAGAGTTCAGAGTTTTTCTGCATTAAAGGCTTAAAACACTTAAAAGCACAAAACAGTTTCTAATGCGTAAATAAAATCCTCAATATAATCATATTCTATGAAATCCTTTCTTTTTTTGCCCACAAGTATGTGAACAATTTCCCAATGTAACCAGGTGAATAATCCAAACATTCCAACCATCCCAGTTTCATGGGCTCTAAGAAATGCCAAAAAATGGAGTTGTTTATTTTTGTTACAACAATTCTTTCTGGTATAAGTATACTGTTCATTTAACAACAGTGATGCTCCTTGTGTTAGTAATAAAGTTTCTAAAACTCTAGTTCTGCATTTTTTTTTTATTACCATCAAAACAGGATTTTCAACCAACTCAAATTGTAATTCACAGAAACCTGGCCAATGTATGCACTATCTTCGCTAAGGAAAAAGATAGGCGGGATCAAGTAATTCTCTCTGTTGGACAAATTGTGCAACATTGCCAAATACCCCTATTTCAAAGGTCCAGTGGTTAGAATTTCTTATAATCAAACATGGTTTTATGCTACCCTTGGGTTGAAAAGTTTGGAATGTAGCTTATGCAACTACCATTCACAACCTAGGTAGTTTTGTAAGCCATGTTCAGAACTTTTCAAGCCAGAGATGTGTGAACCATGGTTGAAAATTCATATGACAGGCCTCACAGTTACAATGATTTAATGCCTGATTTATGAAAACTTTTGCAGTGAATATGATTACTATTTTCTACCTGTGGGAAAACACAACCATGGAAGGGACTTATAGACTATTATCTACCTTTTTGAGCTTACTATACATACAGTGATACAATTTGGCAGCAATCATATACCATACAACTCTTTGGTATGTGGCATAATATAATACTCTGTTGTTGTTAGGTCTCAGGTTTTAGTAGTATATCAGGGATAGAATCTGCCACAATTTATGACAAATTTGGGATGATACAACCAGGGCCTATGCAAAACAAATCTAACTAGTGACAAATTTTGTTATTATTATTTGATTCATCCTATCTTCATCAAGAATTTGTCAAAGGAAGCAAAGGACTTTAAAATAACAGGTCCTTTGTCGTTTTAATCTATACAAGTTCATCTTACCAGCTCTATACCTTTCCAGTTCTTCAGCAGTCAAGTTTTGGTCAACCACATCTTCTGTTTCTTTATCCCATTTCTTAACAACAATTTCTCTCTGTTTAAAATAGTGAAAAAATCCAGTACGAGGTGCCGACTGCCCACTTCTACCAACTGCTGCGTAGAAGACAAAGTGAAAACCCGGTGGAATCATTTTAACACCTTTGAATTTCGGTCCAACATTCCACGAGTTGTAATCAATTCCGAATTCTGTTCCTTGTGGAACATCAAGAAAAATTAGAACAGCTCCTTCGGAAAACAGTTTTTTTGCTTTTTCGTTGTCCATTTCAGCCATGGAGTATTTTAAAGGCGGTAAAATGCAGTGTAGAGTTCAATAAAAAGTTGAATTACCAGGTTTTTTGGGTAAGCATTTGTCCAAAAGAACAAAACAACTACCAAGTCTAAACTTTTCCGCCATGTTTTTCGAGCACTTAAGGGGCATGGGAACCAGAGTAAAACTAAGAATGGCAGCGAATGACAATGAATGACCAGACAGAGGTGAAATGGCATTGCATGGAGAAGATAATAATTATTGAGCAAAACTTGTTTTGAAGCACTAATTTTAAAGATCCTGTTCAGCTTTTGAATGTAAATAGACTTACGGAGTTATAATTAGAGAAAGCCAGTGGTAAAACCATGATATTTCTGTTGGGAGTGTGGTCTTGATGATACCGTAGTAAATTGGAGGGACATCATTTAGTAACCTTTCAAGGAGTAAAATTCAAACTCTTAAATAAATGTGCAATTTTGAAAATATCCAATTTGATATGGCTCATAAACTATAATGTAATACCAGCTGGGAGGTGCTTGGGTATCTCCAAACATTATTGAGACAGCCATACTTGGATGACCAGAATTATAATTCCTCTTTTTTACTCAAAGCAGTGCAGTAACACAGTTTGTGAGACTGTGAGCCCAATAACATTGTGGCTTACAAATCCCAGGTATATATTTACAATTGTACATCAAACAAAAGCTACAAGCTGGTTACCTAGTCTGTTCCTATATTACTGTTCAACCATTATGTGTCAGTAAACCTGATTTAAACCCTTTCCTGCGTTTTTTCCCTTTTGTTCTTTGTTCTCTTATTGTTTTATGCTTTGTCCTTCCAATTGTTCTGTTATTATAACCTGTTGCTGTATGACAACACTATGCGGGAAAGGGTAAAAATGAGCCAGACTACATTCCAAAACTTCTGCTGTAAGGCTACATTCTTTCTCTATAACACAGGGAGCAGGTGATTTTTTGGTAAACAATGTTAGAAAGTTTCCTAACTGCCTGTGGTATGCATGATTACTGCTGCCTGACATTTCAAGGGTACCATGCAGACCTTAATACATCATGGAACTTTTGACACTTTTCTGCTCCTCCAGTGCCAAACTATCCTCTGCATGCACCTTCACATATTGAAAAAGCTTTAAGATGGTTACCAAGTTTGTTGCTGTAACTGCTCCCTTTATGTATAAGTACTTATAGTAAAATACCCAACTATTTTCCTAAATTTCTGCAGTGGTAGTTTAGCTGACATTTTATTGGCAGCAGCAGTTTGACACTTCTGCATCCCTACAGTGAAACCATCTTCTATTGCAAATTCTTGTTAGTTCATCAATTTAATTTATACTGGACAAGCATGATACAAAAACACAATTTACAAGTGGGTTTTCCAAAATTATAAAGGAAATTTTGCTTGGGAGGTTCGCTTGATATTTTAGTCTCTAAATAGCTATTTTTTAAAATCCATGATTTTGCTTTCTCTTCTCCAATTTTTAACACAAATAATTGAAGACAAAGGAAGGCCTCTGGGTGCAGTAGTCTGTTTAAAGCTTTTCCTAACGTTTTCATACATCTCATATCTCAGTTCACAATACAGGAATACAATACATCCCTAAATCACACACTAAAGAAAGTGTGCCTAACTGCCAAGACAATTTCATCTGGTTATGGCCATTTTTATAGTAAATAGAGCCAAAAAATAATTGCCAGTTCAGACAACCTTTTTATGTGAGAAATTTGAAATACCTACTGGCATTCAAATTTTTACTAACTTTTGTTTATTTTAACAATTTATATTGGGTTTCACCATAGGTACAATGATATAGACAACTATTAACATCATACTTTTTAATTGTCACATTCTTGGTAAAATGAGAAAATATTAAAATATTCAGGCAAAAGGCCAGACACCATGCTGTCCACTATACTTGGACTATTTCACTGAACAATCAGCAAGCTGTTGCCTTGCAATTCACCAGTCCTTGAAACAAGGTTCTTGATCCAAAAGACTGACATATGTAATATACACTGATTCAATATTGCAACCTTCACCAAAGTATATAATATTATATTGGAGTATTCCATTGAGTTATTCATCAACAAGCTTTCTTAATTTACATGATTATGTAATAAATCTATTCACATATTATATAAAGCACACAATATATGAAATTTAACATAACACTTTAGTAATGACGTTGCCTAGTGTATGCTCTGGGCTTGGCAACAAACTTTCCATCTTAATTAACAATCGCTCAACTGTGATGGTTTCACCACCACTGCCAACAGCAACATGTTCAATCCTTGGATTGCACAGTTTTACATCTTGTAGTTTTCTGCATTTTTGCTTCAGGTCTGCTAGTAATACAGTGTCTTGGGGTCCAGCAACTGTGAAGTTTATCAATGAAACTGCTTCAATATCCACACAATGTTGAACAATGCTTTTTACTAAGTTCGTTTCAGATAATGCCTCCTTCTTTAAAGGTCCAAACTCGAGGATTTTTAACTTGGTGACATAAGGTAGCATCTTAGCCATTGTTGCCGGCCCCACTCGGGGGGAGTGGCTAACCCCAAGATAACGTAGCCTTGGGGCCAGACGAAGAATGCACTCTAAGCAATCAGCAGAGAGTAGGAAATTCCATCTTAGATCAAGAGTCTCAAGCAACGGGAAGTTAACCTGAGGACGGATCTCCTGATAGACCAGTAGGTTTAAAATGTGCCTAAATCCACACTGATTCATCTTGAAGTATGTTAATTGAGGGAGCTTTGACAACACTGTGGTCAAGCCAGTAGTGGTAACATAATAACAACCAGTAATGTCCAGCTCTTTGATGCCGGTCTCTTCCCATTTTACTGCGAGTAAAGATCCATCAACTAATTTGGTAAACCTCATGAGGAGAGTGGACAGAAGTTTACAGTTCTTCAAGACTCGCACAATCGACTTGCCAGTGAAATTCTTGCACTCGTTCAAACAGATGGACTCCAGTCGAGGACAACTTCTCGAGAGCTTCTCAAGAGCCGCGTCGGTTATTGTGTCGCATTCAGTGCAGTCTAGGACACGAAGATCGTGCATTTTGCTGAAGATATACGGAACGAGATACTTCGAGGATTCTGCACCCAGTCCGATATACTTCATCTTAGTGAAATGCCTTGGTAATCGCTTCATGAAACTAAAATTTCCCCAACAATATCGCATATCCATTAGCTCCAAAGACGTTGGAAACTGTTTGGAATCGCCAAATGTTGGGTCTCCGAATATCTCAACAGAGTGGAAAACGAGTCGCTTCAGATTTGGACATTTTCGTGCAAGTTCTTTGGCTATTTTTGCCGTAAATGAGCACGCCCCGAGATTGAGCGAGTCAAGAGCGAAGGCCAAGCGTGTCTTAATGAGCATGAGTACGGTGTCCTGATCGACAGCATTTGCCGACGTCCAGAAAGCGTTTAGGTCAAGCATGTGCCAGAAGGACCTGTCGTAAGCGATTCTCCTCCATCTCCACGATACTTGAGCCACAATACCGAGTTCTCGTTTATCTAAATACGAGAAAATATCGAGCAAAATGGAATCAGGAAGCCGGTTCTCCATTAGGAAATACGCAGCTTTGCTTGTCTTTTCGTCTGGGTTTCCAGGAACGACACGCAAACACGAAAACTTTGCCTCAACAAGACTTTTTAAAGTACAGGCATCCAAAAAACGGTCACGAAATTCATCCTTGACGAACCTCGAAGAGTGACGCTTTGTTGTCGAAGGAGAAGCCCTCAACGCAAAGCGAAGCTTCCTAAAACAACGTCTATTGTATCATGCGGGTTTTATGTTTATCATCCAACAATCCTGATCGTTCGCCCTTGACCCCAGCATTGTTTTCCAGCGTCGCTGATTGGCTGACACACCTCCCCTGTAGCTCTGGGGGAAAACTTTTTAAAATAAACAATTATTATCTCGCGGGTTTCGCGTCCCAGTGAATCCGTAGCGTGGTTCCGCAATCCGCACAGACATTTGTTTTAACAATGGCACGGAAATATTTTGCTCAAGTACACCAGAGACAAACTTTTCCTTAAACACTTGGAGCTTTTTGTATCCCTGTATCTTTTTATGTTTGATTTCAGTGTATTTTAGGGACATGAAAAGATCGCTGTTTCAGTTCTTTTCGTCTGGTTTTTAGTTTTATAAAGAGTTGTATTATCTCCCACTTGTGCCCGTGTGATGGGGATGAGTGACCGTGGCCACCAAAAACTCAGTACCAGTGACTAAGAATTAGGGTTAGGATTAGGAGTAGAGATTGGATTAGGATTTAGACTGTTTTAATTCCGATAGATCATTCATCCCCACGGATAAAGAACCCAGGGTCATTCAACTGTAGGAGTAATTTATCTCGGAAACAACGGAAGAAAGCGGTGTTGTGTACCTGCGAAGACGCTCTCGCAAATTAACTGAAAATGCACTTCGTTGGGGACGGAAGATTAGAAATGTGATGAGGGGACGGGACTTTTTCGACACGCTCCTAGTTTATTTTGAGGATGGCAAGCTGTGGAGGATTTTCTATTCTGGATATGATGCCTTGTAGGATTTTTGTTTTTGCAATTTAGTAAATTGTTCTTGGAGTTGGTGCTGTGCATGCAATAACCGGTTCCCCTTATGACGTCAGCTGAGTACAAGTACCAGAATACTTTGCAGTATTTTATTTCTCATGCAAATTTTTACTTTCCAAAGAGAGCGCTAATACAACTAGTCAGATTAACATCACAAACAACATTTCAACAAACATTCTGGTAGTTGTATTCAGCAGATCAATAAGGGGAACCGGCAATTTGTTTCTGTAACGTTCTTGTTGCAAGTATTTTTTATGCATCTTTTGCTTGCATACAGTAATGGATGACGTCACGAAAACTCGAAGAAACCTTGGTCATTTTATAAAAGAAAAAGGAAATAGCTTTCGCGTCTCTGTACTTTTTGTAGAGATATTTATGACGCTATTTCAACCACAAAAACACCCGAAAGAACATTAGGCTACCCCTCGGGTTTTCACAGGACACTTTGCGGTTGAAATGACGTCATTCATTTTTCTATAAAAGGAAAAGTAGAGACACTCAAGCAATTTCCTATGTAACAAGTAAGACACTCTAATGAGTGAAACAATTACGTAAAACTTCCTGGTGGATGAGAAATGTCCAACGTTTCAAGTTTAGGTAACTTTAACGGAGTATTTCCTTCTGTATTTGGCTGTTTTTTGCTTTCGTTTGTTGCGCCATAGGAAATACTACGGTTGTGAATATTTTAAGAGTACAACAGAAAAGAATATGAAGTCTTAAAATAATGAGTTATCTATTAATTAAAGAATAAATGTTGGAATGAAGAACGACCAATGGGTCATATTGAAAACTATCAAGTATTTTTTGATGACGTCTTCTCCTTGTAAATATAAAGATCGTGGG
Organism: Nanipora kamurai; assembly: GCA_036872915.1. Classification (NCBI taxonomy): domain Eukaryota; kingdom Metazoa; phylum Cnidaria; class Anthozoa; order Scleralcyonacea; family Helioporidae; genus Nanipora; species Nanipora kamurai. The sequence goes on from JBAHVQ010000104.1 coordinate 487,168, forward strand.
AGTTCGATTGATGATTTTGTCATAAACTGGAGTTACAGTTTACCTTGTTTTCTTGTTTTGACTTAGTTTTCAACATAATCATTGCACTTGTTTTTTTCTCCGGAGTTATAAAAAAAACTCTTTCATCATTTTATTGCATTTCCAAGTTTCTGAAATAGTTTATAATTGAGCAGATTCATAACCTGAGAACATTCGCGTTCCACTAAGCGAATCTGGAAGTCTTTTAGTCCATTCTGCCAGCCAGAAAGACTTTCCGTCAAATTCTTCCTGTGGGCATTGAGTGTTCCATCGGCCTTCACAACGGCTGGCCATATGAAGCCATCGCGCAGTACCTCCGTCAACCATGAATGAACACGAGAACTAACAGAAATGCCCAAGAAGCTGAACAGTTTATCAACAGTGCGAAAAGGATCAGAAATTACGTCTTCATACTTAATCATAATGTACCAATGCCTTAGTCTTGGCAGAAACTCCCGAACGTACTTCATATTACGCAGCTGTTGCGTGCAAATCTTCCTGCTTTCCCTCGAAAAGAAAACTTCGGTGACGTTGTCGCGTAGCTCCTCTTTCAACAGTGTGAACATTATCGCGCGTGGATCACGCACCAACTCAACGACGCGAAACGAATACCCTAACCTCCCGTCTGCGTCCGCAAGCAACGACAATCTTTCAAGGTCAATTATTTGAGTTGTTTTAACAAAAGTATAAGCGTGAAGTTTACAAATGGCAGACAACGTGGGCGGTCGTAAGTAGGTACACAGTCTAATGTTGTAGTGCAGACCTTTGACAACCTCAGGACACAGAGGAGGCGAGGACAAAGTCCGACTTGACAGTCGATATATCAAGCCCCTGTACTGACGGGATAGAAATTCCGTGAAATGACTAAATTCCGCAAAATCACAATCAAAAATTCCCCGTACGAAGCTACTGACCATAGAGTCGTAAATCTCTGATGGACGATTCTCCCTAAAGTATTTCAATGAGTGAAAAGGTTCAAACAAATAGAACACTTCAGGATTTCGGTTGAATAGTTCACCCAAGAACACATCCCCGGAATGCGGAATGGACGTAATCAAAACGTTTTGGTGTAACTTGCTTCCAAATCTTGTTAAAAACGAATCCTTTTCCACGATTTTCCCAAGCTTTTCGTAGATTCTAGCCATGACTTTAACTTGACGTAGCTCTTCAGATAATCGAGAGATGTTTCGACGTAACTTTTTAATGGCCCAGCTCTCGTGTACTGCTTCTGATGTGCCAAATGGAGCTGCGATTGTTCCAACCATTTCAATATCTAAGTCCTTACGTTGATCCTTTGCGTTCTTCACACCCAGATCATAGAAGCAAACCGGCAAAAATAGGGATATGGTAAGTGAGTATAAGAAAAGGACCGAGGCAAATGTTATTGCAACAAACCAAACATGAGGTGACTTTAAAATACAAGAATTTCTGAAAATGAAAAAACATTTCCAGTACATCTCTGCGCTTAAGATCGAAGTCAAATTTTTGATGAAGGTTTCATGGGATAAAACTCCTCAGAGCTACTGATATTTTTGACGAACTGGTCATGGTTTTATAACCGGAGATGAATGAGACGTCCTCAAACATTACGAGCTCCTGTGTCCATGATCCATAGCAGGCAAACGATATGTAGTACAAGTTTTAATTTTGATCGCATAGTAAGATGATATTCAAAAGCCAGACTCTAACAGTTTCATCTTGTTACTTGAAAAGCCCTTGTACGAACGTCTTTTGTTTTGAATCTGCTATTCACTGATCTACCTGCTGAAAACGGTGCCTTTGTTTATAAAAGTCGATTTACAAGTTTATGAATCACAATGAGAAGGGATGGTACTACCAGAAAAATAACTTTGTGACGAGAAACAAACATTATTACTGAAATATTTGGGGAAATTTTCCAGCTCAGAGTGGATATACATATATATGAAGCTGTTCTTTTAAGCTACTTTATTCAGAAAAATTTCTGAGCCCGAGATTAACCTTCTAATCGCCATCATCAGAGATCCGAAGGCTATGGGTAAAGGCTGTTTTCCACTTCGATCTGGCTTCCAGGCATTTTTAGCCCCTTTTGGTTATGTCTGGAAGCTAGTATCCAAATCTAAATTTATGTTCAAAATTATGTCAATATATACAAATTTAATATGGGATACAAATAAAGTTCTT
>JBAHVQ010000104.1:489448-535858 GCA_036872915.1 Nanipora kamurai
CCGTACCGAAACGTAGCGTATTCCTTTGTCTAGTGAGCTCCCGGGCAGAACTAATGATTTCAAGACAAAGGAATACGGCCTTAATACCCATGTCTTCTCCGTCTGGCAACAAGTTACTGGTAACAAAGTTACTAATCAAACTGAAGTTAACTTGTGTTTCTCGATCACTTTATTAAGGCCGACCCGAAGAAAAGACAAAAATCGTTTGAGTAGCGGTCATTTTACGCAAACATTTACCGCATTACCAGTCGGTATCAATAAGACGGTCCCTTCTCATCATGACCGATAATTTACTTTTTATAAACAAAGGTATTCTTACGAGTAGTGTAAGGCAATAGTGTCAATCTAACCTTAGTTAACCAAGAGAAAAATTCGAACCTAGCCTTGCGCCTATGCGAGACAATCATTTAACAACATAACTGGATTCCTGCCTGGATTACGCACCGGACAAGTCAGGTTGCAAACCAGTAAAGTATTGCTGTGTATGAATTTGTTTAACTTAAGAACGATGTGAAGAGGCCATAACAATTGTAACTTGGATTGAGCATGGTTTAAGATTGTATATTTTTGAAACTTTAAGTTAAATTTTTATTCATGAGTATCAATGTAACGGTCTGATAATCACGAATGTTTTCCACAGCTTGCGGAGGACTGTTCTGTTGATTTTACAGAAAATAAGCGATGGACTATAACTGGAACAACCGTCATGACAATTAAAACCAAGACTGCATTCTTTAAAAATCCAAGCAGGTAAAACAGGAATGGTATTTGAACAGACAAAGGGATTTGCTCCGCGCACCTTACGAGAACGATCGACAACGTGGCTTGAATAGCCTTACTCATAGCCGAACCACCAACATCCGGCACAGCAGAGATCTTTCCAAGAAACTCTGACGCTCCTATTCCGAGAGTAGCACCCGAATCACGCATTACAGCGTAAAAGGGTGTGGTATCAAGTTTAATGTACTTTTTGCTCACGCACCATTTCATGGCTTTAGGGATTGAATAAGCTGGGTCAAAGAACAACAAAAGAAACTTGTAGAGAAGGATAGACACCAGTATTAAATACGCTGAACACAATACGTAAAGTCTCGGAAGTCTGTTTGTATCGTCATTCCATATCAACCTTCCGATGACACTTCCCAGAAAAATTGCAAAAATGATTTGATGTGGAAAGTGAGCAGCAATGTATATCCTGGAAGCTGATACAAGAAAGACAACTGTACAGTACACAAACCATACGGTCATTTTCGTAATCTGTCCAGTTGAGCTGGAACGATATGTTAATGCAAGTACAACAAACAGACCCACAGCACAAGTAACCATAACGTGGCCCGAAGGAGAACCTAAAAAGGTTGAGAGAGAGAAAATTAAGAAGAAATAATAAATAGGCAAATAACGACTGGTAATCCATAGGCAAAGATAGTGTTCTCTGCCTTTATCATCCTTAATGCTAGTAATTTGAAACTGCTATTCAGCTGAATTATATAGAGGTTTAGTTGAACTGAACTCAGATTGGTGATAATGTGTAAACACGATGATCACCCTCCTCTGCACCTGTGACTGCTTGAAACTACCTCTTAATTTGGCTTTGAGATTTAGGCAATTCCAGTAAAAATTAAAAAACTCTGCAAAAACCATCTTCAGATGATCAAATTTGTTGACAAACATTTATCAAGTGGATAATAACTACTGTGCCATGCTGTGCCATGCCATGCCACAGCACCATTGTGTCAATAAATGGCTAGTTTAAGTTTCAAGATCTCATAGTTAAGCGAAGAAAAAATTTGACATTCACTGTGTTCATCTCTCTCTATTTTTGTAACTGCCAAACTTTTTTAGTACATTTCATACCTGGACCAGTTTCACATGTTAGATAAAACTGCTTCAAGGACAAGCCAGTTGAATTGGCTTCGTGTACCCACCAGTAAGGTCTTTCTCCCCTTAGACACCTGTTGAAAAAAACAGAGCAGTAACATCAAGTGCTATCATGGGTTGTCCTTCCACTGGGCACGAAGAAACAGTCAGTATGAACGTGAGCAAACAATCTTAAAGTATATATGAAGTGAAAATTAAGTTTTTCTTATATGAAAGAACTCTTGAAATTATAGCAGAACATCTTTTACACTTTTTACATATCTCACTTCTTTCTTGTGATATTAAGATTAGTTTGATATGTAAATAACACCTTGCATACATCACAGTGCATAATGAGTTGTTGTAAAATTAGTAATATTGTTGAAGTTACTGAACAATGTCACACCAAACTGTGAATGTGTGTGTACTTGCTTCACAATACTGAAGAGATGATGTTTTTAGTGATTTAGTAGAATAATTTCAAAGATATGCATCATTTTTATAACTCATTACCTACTATGATGTATGCAAGGTGTTTTTTACATACCTTACTTGGATTAAAATTCGCATCGTACTCATTTTTGCTCAGCTTTAAATTCGCGCAATTTAATTTTGCACACCTTGTTGAGACTCATTCGCGCACCTTTAAATACACGCAAGTGGTTTTCCGTGCTCGTTCTTTTTGGTTTGTTTAATAGAACTATTAATAATTAACGCATTTATAATGAGTATTGTTTACCAACAAATACTTCAATATTTGTCAAAACTTAATCAAAAAGTGTACATGGCCTCAAAAATGGCTTCAAAATTATGTAATGTAAGCAAAATTCATGATAACTATAAAGTGTGAGTTCAAAATACCAACAAGAACTAAAAGATTTATTCTATGGTTCTCATTTGCCTAATACAATAACAGTAACAGTATCAAAACATATGTCAATGTGTATATGCATTAATAAATCAACTAATTTGCATTACTAACGAGGGTCTCATATTACACCACAAAGTTTTTCGTGTGGATTATATTTCCCACAGAACTAAAATTCGCGCACCCAGTGCTGCGCGAATTTTAATACAGGTAAGGTATCAAATAAATCTTGATATCTCAAGAACAAAGTGAGATATGGAAAAAATTGTAAAAGATGGTCCATTATAATTTCAAAAGTTCTTTCATATAACAGCAGTTTAAATGGCAAGATACATCCAAAGCTTCGAGTATCAAACAAAAATGTTCAAAGTTAAATAAACAAATTAAACCATCAGTTTGTTGGGGAAACATGTTGCATTAATTAATTTTTAAGGAAAATTCAGTAAGCCACCTTAAGTAATTGTCTGTCCAGTCTTAAGAATTACATAATTGTCAAGAAAAACAATAGACAAAAAAATGCAACAAAGCATTGCATTTTATCCGGCAGATGTAAATTGGAGGAATTGACCATTCCCTGCTTAATAAATAATCTTCAAATGAATAACTTCGAAACCATTGCCTTGGTATCCTGACATCCCCAGCTATGAACTCTTGATGCCTTTCACCCATCCCTTATATTTGATACTTCGATTAGGCATGTAACCTACAACAGACACATATACAGTAAAAAAGCTTACCACTTCAATGTTAAATTCAACCATTCGCTGACGACAGCCGTGACGAGAAGTTGCCTTCCCTCGCGTTTCCTCCACGCAAAAAGCAGGGGAAAATAATAAATAAACGCATTTTTGGGATCTCCAATATGCGAGGAAATTAAGAAAAACTCTTGTTGCCATTGTTGCGGGAAAGAGCTTTGTAAATAGTCGATAAAATACACACCATGTAAGTGAATTAGCTCCATGTTTCTTTTTGGCAACAAGCTAGTGAAACCCACGCGTGTCATGCGTGTAGATTCCTCGAGTGACCTCCTTTCTGTCAAAAAAACACCAGACCCAAGTTGTGTAAAACTCTTAATCATGATTAACTCCGCCGCCGGGTGATTGAAACGCGGTTAAATTCTCCTACTTTGATCCTGATTGGCTAAAATCAAGCACTAACCATGATCAAACTTAATCACCTTTTCATACAACTGTTTCCTGGGGTCAATTCTTTAAAGTAAGATTAGTCGACCAGTGGACGTTCGTCAAGCTCGTTCTAACGACGAACGTCCACTAGTCGTCTGAGATTTACCAAACTCCCACATGAACTAAGTTCGTGTTCAGCATTAAGTAGGGAGATTAGTCTCATGCAGATTATCCGTTAATCTGTAGTTTTAGTTCCAAGAATCTCGGTAGAGTGCTGTTGAAATTTTACTTTATAAAATGATATGTATCGTGTGCGAGCTCCAATTGGTTGATATCCATGGTTGGATTGGGGTATCCAAAACTCGTAAAATTTCCAGCCAAAAGGTTCGAAACTTGGGTTACTCTTTCAAAAAGCTAAAAAACATTTTCACCACAGAAAACTATCAAGTATTTTTTAAATACTGAGACTATTCATTCGACCATGAGGTAGAAGAGGAGAAGTTATGGAAGGCTGATCATTTATGAAGAAAAAGCATCCTTATCCAAAAACTTCATGCTGCCGTGTCTTAGCGCTACAATAGTCACCTACCGCGCTAGTCTAAACTAAAACGCCATTTCTACCTCAAGACAAACATTCATAACAACAAATGCACAGAAAACGATTTCATAAACTTCTTCGTGATTCAATAATTTAACCAAACAGAAATCACACAAAAACGAGGTTTTCTGAATGGCAGAGTAATTAAAAAATGCTGAGTTGGGAAGGACAGTAAGAAACCACATGCAATTTACAATTATAAATACAATGTTATTTGGTGCCGTTACAAAACTACCACTGGTTTATATGCCATGCCGTAATAAACAATGTGAGCCAAACGGTGCTAGTGATTCCATAGACCTCTCTTGATATTTGCACACACAAAAAAATACCAATCTCTGACAAAACCCCAGATACTCTCCAAACGTTTCAAGGAATGGCAAATGGTTACTTATTTTTAGTTAGCGAATGAGAAATAAACCTCATCTTGAGCGCCTAGTTCGTACTGTTCGATTTTCTGTGGCGTCAAGTCCAAGTTCTCCGAAACGCGTTTCGAATAACGCCGAGAGACGTACACCTGCACGCGCTTCCCGCGTACGAGGATTATTGAACTCGGCGCAGTTAAAAAATATCTGGCGCATGTCAGCTGCGAACTCCTCTGTCGAGTTATATTGATGGGAAGACAGTTTGGTTTTAATGGTGTCCAGATCCATCGGAGATTTGATGATTGAGTGGTAGCCGGGAACCTAAGGAAACAAAAAAAAACAAAACAAAAACCGTTGCTCATTGGCGATTGAATGTGTGGATTGGTCTCAAAGACTGGTCGTTGGCTAGTTACTAGAAAGTTAATCTTTTATGCATGATAAAACTGTTCGTGCAAACAAGCCATTTTAGTCGGAACCATGACGTGGAACGGTGACCTATGTATCAGGGGCCCAGACAGGAATTTCGGAGGGCAGGGGCCGGAGGGTAAAGAAAGGCACAGCAGATCCACGTATGTTTGGGAAATGTTAACGTGGTTAATGGTTTTACGACACTTAACTGAGGCCTAAACACAATTCTAGATCTCAATCCTGAACATATCCTTAATAATAACTTACCTCTTTTTCATCAACTGGATACAAGAATGGCCACGAGTCTTCGTGATTCGTAATTTCCTTCAAAAGCTTTTCGCATGTTTTCACCAGTCCTGCCCATCTGGCGTTGGTTTTTGTGTCGGTAATTTTCCTTGAAGCAGAGTTTGACCGACTAGACGACACTGAAGCGGTCTGAGGTGGAGTGGTTGCGTTTCGCCCGCGTACACGTACGGCTGGAGTTTTAAGAGCGCGAGTGCTAGGCGCCGGAGATTGAACGTCCGAATCCGATTGAGTTGTTTGGCGTTTCCTTGGCGCAGATCTTGCTCTGGTTTCTATCTTTGAATTTGTCTTTTTAGTTGAAGTCTTTGCTCTTTTAGTAGTCCTTTGTGATTCTTCACTCTCATTTGTTCTCTTCTGTGCAGCTACAAAAAATAAATATAACGCTGTCAGGAAGTTCGCAACGGAACAGTGAACAAGAAAAACTCATTCTACAACGTGCAATCTGCAGGATAACAAAGGAATGTATTACTTATATCATAAGCAAATAGTTCATCATAAAATGCGAAGCTCTTAACTCGCATGCTATTATATGAAAAGCAGAAACCGTTTGTTTGAGAAGTAATATATCATATACGAGAAGGAGTGTTTCACCAGGATATCCAAACACCGAGAAATTTGTTGAAAACCGAGGCGATAACCCAGTTTTTTGTGTTTTTTTTACTAACTTTGAGGTGTTTGGATATTCGATGAAACACGACTTTCGAGCGTATGATGTTGCACCTCAAAAGAATTAATATAAGAAAAGAAAATTGAGGTGAAAGTTGGCTTAATTTATGTAATTTCTTCCTCAGATATCAAAACAACGTCTCAGTAGTGATTTCCTTTGTGTTTTTAGCATGAATTATTAATGAATTTGAGATAACGAGATAAAACCGCGCGCACTGAATATTAAAATTGGTGAAAACATTTGGATTTAAATTAATTAAATTTATCCGGTGGCTAATTAATATCCAATGAATGGTAATTCTTGTGTTTATAAAGTTATATCGGCTAAATAAAAAGTTATCCATACTTTGAACAAATGAGCTTGTACACAGGATGACTAGGGCATTCCCGAGTTGCCTTTCCTTGGAATTAAATCGAGCTCTTGTTCAAAATCTTTCTCATAAAAATGAGTAGTATTTCAATGTGAATAAAAACTTACTTTATATGAAACGGGCTTCATTTTAATACAGAGTATTTTGCCTTAACAGGAATTTATCCGCCGGATGAATACGTTATCACCCAGCCACAGAACAACTCCATTACAGCATACCTTTTATAACAGACTTTTTAACCCTTCGTCCGGTTGGAAGTTCACTGTCTGCTCCAGTGCATACTTGACATGCCCAGTTGCCTCGAGGAACTCTCCGTAACGGAGGATAAGCACATTCCAAATGGTATGCAAGGGGGCATGTCTCGCAACAAAGAAGTTCACCGCCGCCATCACAACAGGCACAAGTCTCCATGTGAACAGATCCTTCTTCGTTTGAGTCAAGGACCGCTTCATTTTCTTTGTCTTCCTCGCCTTCTTCTTCATCGTCATCGTCATCTTCATCATCGTCATCATCTGCAAAACAAGAATTTTTTTACTAATGATTTACCACGTTACTTGAGGCAATTTTTCTTGCAACTTGCAACGTAACGATGACGAAGGTAAAACACTTCAAGCTGCTGACGCGTCACACTTTTACAATATTTTTTTTTTTTCGCAAAATGCTACAATCCCGCTGGAAATTAGTTAATTAAAAATTTACAAACGGACATTTACGATCTGCTTAATCATCTTTAGGTAAAAACTGATGATCTCCAGACTTAAAATGATCATTTTGTTTAACTAGATGTCAGATACAACGTTAAAAGAAATAAAAAAACCCATTTCAAAAATGATTACAACACAAGAAAAGCTAGTTACCACTCTCTTCCTCGTCTTCGCTGTCCTCCTCCTCCTCCTCCTCCTCGCTACCACTCTCCTCATCTCGATCCACATCCGATTCTTCCATTTCTATCCGTTTGGCCCTAGTTTTATAATCGTCTCCAGACTCCTCGTCACTCTCATTGACCTTTGGACGGTTCTTTCGGACGCTTCGACGAGGTTCCTTCGGACGGCAAGACGAGCAGAACCAGTCTCCTTCAGGAACCTGGCCACAAAATAAATGGTTTTGATTCAAAATTTCGTTATATGTTGCAGTTAGTGCGCTTCTATTTTTCGTTTCAAAGTAAGTATGAACCACTCTCTGCTACCATGTCGTGTTTGGCGAGTTTACATCTTTTTATTTGCAAGTATCAAACATGGCGGACCCTTTCGTCGTTTTATTACAACAATACCCAGTACCCTCGATAACCCCGCGTACTACGCGCATGTTTCGTGGTCCTCTCCATGACAGTTACCTTGGTCATATGTATAAAGAGTAAAAACCATGACCAGCCGACAAGTTCAAAAAGTATAAAATAAAAGTTTTCAAGATGACATTACTCTTTGGAATATGTTTTACTGTATAAAGAGTGTTGTTCAGTTTTACTCGACCAAGCACTGCAGGTTTTCTCCTGTTCCAACACTGGACCTATGAGGGGTGGCTCCTACTGGACCACTACGGTAAGCAGTTAACGTATAGCTGATGGGGTTATACAGTACAAATAAAAGATAGTTAGAATAATTAAACGAACAGAGGCACCTTCGCAGTAATTACAAGGTAACGGGGCACCGGACGGTTGCGAGTTATCAGTAGGTTACCAATCATTAATATGATTACCTGTCTTTAGAAGGTTAGGGGTCATTAGAAGGTCACGGGTCATTAGAAGGTCAGAAAGAACAAGTACAATGCAACATACCTCTTTAATCGGTGGTTTCAGACAGTACATATGATGGCCACGATCACATCCATCACACAGCAGCATGTGTTCGGCATCTCCTTTACGACGACATATACGACAACGAGCGTTGAGGACGGACTTGTCCCAGGATATACAATTATCAAGGTTTGTCAAATGGATGAAAACCTGTGATAAGTTCGTAGACGCCATCAGAGAATCTTCCCAACGGTCTAGGAGGGTTTTCTGCTGCTTAGCTACAGCCTCTGTCTTTGAAAGAACCTCGGTGTGGCCATTTTCTTTTTTTATCGGTAAAATTAACAAATAAACCTGGGTTAACGATGTTTAGACTTGAGTTGGAATTGAGTTCTTTATATAGTTAGAGAAAGGGTTCTTTATACAGGTACAGTAAGGGACCTTAATAAAATTAGAGAAAGGATTACGACACTGCAATAGAGTTGGAGATGACGATGGACACAGGCTTTGGATTGAAGGTAAGATACCATAAAGATTCCTTTGTTACAAAAAAGATAAGGAATATTTGAGAAATTTACACAGCAAAATCAAAATAAAAATTTACTAATTTCTGTAGACGACACTTATTGCTTCAGCTAAATCAAGAGCTAGAGCCAATTCACCCTGCTTACCAGATTCCTCGTCATCGTTCTTTACCATCTTGTCTTTCTTCCTCTTTCCAGCGGCAGCCATCATTTCGTTGAACTCAGCTTGGGCGGCATCTGCAGCTTCTTGTTGCTTCCGCTTCTTAGTCTCCTCGTCGTCGCCTAGCGGAGGAATCAGGTACTTTCTTTCTATTCCTTTTTCAACCTTGAAGGGACGCAACATTACATCGTTATGTTTCGATGATGGAAACGAAATACTTCGAGCTCTACAAAATGCGACGCGAAATAACAAGCATCTCCTTTTCCCTATTTACTGTATAGTATGAGCATTCATATTCTTTTAATATAATACGATGTTTAAAAAGACCACAAGGGAGTGGATGGCTGAAACTAACTGCCAAAATAGCTTTAATGTTGGGCATTTTTGGTTTCACTTTAAAGCCTGCTCATTGTCAATCTGCCTTCTTATACCTACAAAGAAAAGCCTGAGTTATTACCTCCAGTACAGCTTTAGCCAGTACTCTGACATTAGGATTTATCGCCTGAGGAGTATGCGAAGTAGTAGGGGTAGCCGAAAAGGATCCATCAACGGGAGTTCCTGGACGACTGTTTTCTAAACATGGCAGAAAACTTTGTTTACAAGTCTTCTTACCCACGCTGTTCACTAGTACTGGGGACGCAGTTTCCTTTCCCTCAGCTAATTCCATCTTCTCTACTTCAGTTTCGTGAACATCCACATCCATACCATTCACAGACATTTTACCAGCTTCGTTATTAGTTTCACTCCCAGTTGCAGGAAGGAAATCATAAATTCCATTCTCTACTTGCTTCCTCCAAACACCGATATCCTCGGTCTTGACGCTTCCCAAACCACCCTGCCAAATCCTGTCTTCAAGGTCAAGAATATGATCGCGCAGATTGGCTTCCATGAAATCCTCCATGGTTTTGTATAGAGATTTATCAACCCCTTGTGGTTGATTACGCAGCCCACCTCGTTTACTTCGTGCAGTCTTCTGCACTTGCATTACCTCATTTCTATCATGGTTCTCCACGCGGAGAGGATTATTTTCTAGTCCCTTTACAATAGTCTGGTAGTTTTGCAGAAGTGAATCACGTAAGTTCCTTTCTCGGAATCCACGAGGATTTAGTGTGCTGAGAAGTTTATCGAAGTCTTCTTTCTTGTCCAAAAACGACCAATGTATAATGGTTCTCGTCCTTAATTTCTCAAAATTCTCCCCTCTTTTCTCGTCCAATCCACCTCTAGTTAATGGAGAGTTCTCTGGCAAAGTCTCCAGGGGGATATTGTACAGTTTAAGAATTCGGCAAAGTTCTTTTTCCTCCTGGATTTGCTCTTTGGTCAATGAACTGATACTGGATGTTTTGTTCGTAACATCTTCGGGGTCCAATGAAAGTGCAACGTCGCCCGACATGGTGGAGGAGTGCTCGTCGTGAAGCTCCGACAAAGAGCCATCCGCGCTATCATCGTCACTGATCTGAAAATAAGAACCATGAGAGAAGGTCATTCAGGGCGAAGACTGAAATCGAAAATGCTATAAAAGTTATGTTGTAAAAACAAATTAAATATTGGTCAAAGAAATAACGTGAGAGGAAGAATGATAACCATCGAGGACTAAGAAGGAACAGGACAGTGGGACGAAGGAGGAGGGGAAGAGAATATGCCGAGGTGTGGGGTGGCAAGCGACAGAGCGAGAGAGTGAGAGAAGGAGGTTGAGGAGATAAGAGAGGAAGGGGAATGGGTGAGAAAAGAAGGAGAATAGGGAAAATGGATGGAAATGGGATAAAGAGAGGAGGATAATGAAGAAAATAGAGGCATTGTGGTGTAGTAGAAGAGAGTGAGAGTTAGGGTAACGAGGAGCGGGTGAGTAAGAGAAACGGATATAATGAGAGGTAAGAGGGAAGTGTGTCAGGAAGTGTGAATATCTCGCTTACCTCGTTCTCCGTCTCCATCGGTTGCAATAATTTATGAAGCTCTGAATCACTATCCTCAATAAAAAGACCTTCCATCGAGTTGAACAACCAATAACGACGAAAGATTCGATCAGTGCCAATCGGCTGCACACCTGACATTGCTTGACTTTTCCTCAGTTCTTTCATATAAGCTTTTTCCATTTTCTTCATCCTTTCCTTTCTCTCTTCACGATCAAGCTGCACTTTATTTGCTTCAACGGTTTCAGTCACCGGTTCTTCCTTCAACGGCGCCAGCGATCTTGTGACAGCCTTGGACTGATTATCCTCATGTACACGGTCTTGGTTTGGAATCTTCTTGGAGTCTTGCTGAGAACTAAAAGCAACATTTGTCTTAAGTATCTTGATTCATTTTGACACATGTAGTTGAAAGAAAAGTTTTTGAAGTATCTTGCAATTCAAACCGTGTAAAGCCAAGGACTCTGATAAATTCTGAGCGCCAGACGGGACTCGAATTCGCAACCTTCTCACTGTTAGACAGACGCTCTAACCATAGAGCCATACGTCTTGAGATCGGAGTTTTTCTGAGACCTCAGCTTACCACAGTTTGATCAGCAAGATAACTGACAATCATTTAACAGTATTAAATTGCAATTTTCGAAGTCAAAGGAAAGAAAGGTGTTAAAAATTCAGTACTTGAACTGGGCACTTCTCTTATTAACGTGGCTAACTTTCCCCTTTTAATTGATCTACTTTGTTGCAATGCTCGTTTTAATCATATTATTCATGAAAGACTGTCTGAAAACGAGTGAGGTCATGAACGAAGGGCCTTTGGTTGTGTTAGCGAGTGGGGTGTCCAGAACACAACAAACCGTCGATGGTGTGCACCAGTTGAGACGAGCAGTTTATGCTTGATTAATGTAATTTCCTTTAAGAAATTAAACTTTTTATTTCATCACGTTCCCTTTGTTAAGTTGCATACAGTCGGTATAGAAAAAAAAATGCTTTTCAATTACAGGAACAAAGGAAGGTCATAACTAGGTTACTTGCCTGTCTTCTTTTGCAACCTCATCTTTTGGATCACCTTGCTTCTCATTTTTATTCTCTTGCGACTTCTTTTCCTTTTCTTCTCGTTCTCTTGCTTTCTCTTCTTGCCGTTTTCTATATTTCGCTGCTGCCTCTTCCTTGTCCTTTCGTTGATCCGCCCACTGCTGTTCTTGCCATTCTCGTTTCGCTTTTCTCAACCTAACATACAGCAACAAAACAAACCATGCACGCATTTACGGAGATTTGATCCCTAAATTTTCTCTAAACAGAAGAAATTCCTAATTTCCCCCTCATTAACTTTCAACGAGTGAACATCAAAAGAGACAGGAATTTTGTTTTAATCTTTATTTGAATTGATGTATTCTACGAGAACCCTTATGAAAACCACCTTTGGGTGATAAAGCTTCCTCTAAATATTTCATTTCAACCAACAAATAGGTTGTTTTAACAAGATAACAAGAATGTGCAAATTATTAATCCTTTGAAGGTTTGCATGTTGATAACATGACAACTTTATCAAACGTGGTGTGTCCCCAAACTTGATATAAGACGACCATGCAGCGAACGTTCATCAAGCCCATGATCTCAGAAAACGATTTCTGAGCCCTACAGGGCAATCGAACCCGCAACCTTCAGATGACCAGTGAGACGCTCTAACCATTGAGCTACCAAGACTGAGATGGTGAGCTAAGGTGCATTTTCGTCATATTTGCAATCAAAGCAGAAGATACGATATGATAATAAGGATGAAGCATTCAAAATATTGAGATGGTAATTTTGTCCGTTTGCCCCCACGATGGACTGGATCTACCCATCATACGCTAGGATCTTGGCATTACAGAAATCGTCTATTGATTTGACGTTACCGCAAGAACTTGTGTCCCCAACTTCAAACATCGTCATACCAAACTATGAAGCTCTTATTTAACTAGAATGTTATTCTTACCGATCAAATCCATCGTCTATGATGTCTCTCGTCGTGGCATACGTCAACAGTTGACTGCACAACGTACACAATATCTTCAGCTTGTCAGCGGCTTCCATATCGTAAATGTTACTGGTTACCAGTGCTCTCATGATGCCATGTTCTCGGTGTCTAAACGCTACACCTGCATCGTCAGCGAATGTAAACCCACCACGTCTTTGCCATCTGTAAGTGTCGCCATCTGTGCCTGAAACTGAACCAATACATGTCGAGGTAACGTTTGAATATTGAGCAACTGCCACAGGATAAAACAATTCGGATTAAGGTCTGCTGCATGATACAATTGGCCACTCCAGTGACCCTGGAAAAACTGCGTTCCAGGTTACCTACCGTGCTGTCACTGGATAAAACAGGGACGGCGGAGCGTTATTTCAAGTGGGGGGGGCCAATGTTGAGACGGAGGCCTCATGGTAAAAAATTCGGGTTTGCTAGGGAGAGGGCCATGGGCTAATCTTAAATATATTAGTCTTTCTTAACATAAAAACTATAATTTATTTTTCATATTTTAACACAAGCAATTAACTCAATGTACTAATATTACTTCTGCCAAAAAGTGGGGGCTTTAGCCCCCAACCCCCCGGCTACGCCGTCCCCGTAAAACTTTACAAGTACAATCATCAACCAATCATTGCCCGCGCTTGTTGCCCAGAACCCAGTACTTCTGGGGATTATGAAGTGGTTAATTGGGGAGATTTAGGGATTTGAGGTAGCTCACCAGACAAATGTCCTCCGAACTTCACAGTTATCATACACTGTCACCCAAGATGTATCAAAGCGCGTTCATATCTGTGATTTTATTCCTTGTGATAGTCATGGTGATGCATATAATCACCTCATTATTTTCTTCTTATTTTCTGTAGTTCGTCCTCGATGTTCTCGTAAATTTAACATATACACGAAGATGACAATCGAGAGGTATAAAATAGCAAGTAAAAACAGTCCATTACAATACCAACCACCCAGTTACTGAAGTACAATGAACACTGTGGTGGAAATGAATTCGATATTGACCCCAGGAGTTCTGTAAAAGATATACTTACCGTGAAGTAACCACAGAGTTCGGTGAAAAATAATCCCGGACTAGATACCAGCCACTAAACTGAAATAACCGCACTTACTGTGGAATCCTGCGGAATTTAAACAGGGTTTGTCAGACACTACACCGCTGGTCGGAGTGTACTAGTGAACTCTTTCAGAACTGCGTTTGAGAATGGTGAGCAAATGATCGCTCATATGACTGTTTACGGGAAATAATTGGTTTCATTCCATAAAACTTACATAAACTGGATCCAGATGATAACAGATGTAAACGCAATATCTCGGAACACGTGAACGGGTCTAGTGTCAAATCGTGAAGATTTTTTCCTTGGTAAAGCTGGGCCCATGCAGCAGCCATCGAAGCGGAGGCGGAAATGGCTTTCTTAACTCGACTGAAATCATTGTCTTCTTCTTCATCCTCATTTTCCATCCTATTCTCAGCTTCATCATGTGCTTGGACATCAGAATCATCCAGTCCCTCCTCTTCCTCCTCCTCAGCGTGTGTTTTCAAGATACACTGCAGAAGGAACTTTACGATGTCGTAGAAGACCCCTTCGGCGTCGTGCTCTGTCAAAGCCTCCTCCAACATGTCTGAAAGAGAAAAGACATCTCGACACACTTATTTCGACGTCATTAGATCCTGGACACGATGAAGAAAGGTTCAAGCTATTTTACTGAGCCGATTAAACAAGAATGCTTATAGAAGATTTTTGTTTTACCCAATAGCCGTCATGTCGTTGGCCCTAAAAAGTAAAAGCCTCGTTTCCAGTTGTACCTCCTCGTTTTTCTTGGCATTCAAGAAAAATCCAAAACATAAAATTTTTTATTTGACATCTCTCGGGGTTGAGTGAAAATGCTCTTTAGACAACATGTGATCTCTTGATTAAGAAAAAATAAGTTGTACCTTGAGCAGATTAACCTGATCTTCCAATAACACGTAAATGTTGTCGTAACTTCACGGCTCCAAAAAGACTCTTAACTCATCGTCCAAGGAAATTGAAAAAATGATTAAAAAATTCTTGGCAAACTTGATGTCACGGTTCGTTTTGTTTGATGCACATTTCAAAAAACTTAGTTTCGAGACAAAATTCGAGCTGGAAGTAGGTGAAAATTCCGAAGGTTTTCATTCTTCGCTCACGACCTGTTTTTTAGGGGCCGCCCCGATATGAGTTAAACTCTTAAAAGCTGTCAAGTACTTTTCTCAACAATTTTTGTCTTGTATCAAACAGTACGAAAAATTACAAAAAAGTACACATGTCAAAATTATACAACATATTCCGGCATGGCCCAAATTACCTAGGGATACTCCATCAGGTAGATCTTGTTTCATATCAAAGAACTCCCCAAAGATATGAAGAAATTCCAGAACCATCACAATATTTCCAAACATCTCTCCCGTAAACTTGCATTGAACTGGAACTGTTGTCGGTAGTTCCTAGATAAAAATATAGCGTTATTTATTTACAAATCCCTTACAAGATTCCTGACAGCATTGTAAACTTATATACAGAACAGTCGTAACTAACACTGAATTGGCCGACTCGGTAGTAGATAGCATCTGACATCTGATTCTATTGGAGCCTATACCCCATTTAAGGGAGCGGGTCATCTGGAGCCTCAGCCTGAAGCCTGGTTCTCACATAATCGTAAAGGTCGTGCGACTATCGCACGACTATCGCACGATTATCACGCGATTATAGGAACATAGCAGTTTTAACTCTTTCCTGTCCGAGGACTTCCCCCTTGACGAGTAAAATCGTCTGGCGTTAGCCAAAGTTAAATACTAAAGTCTGAGTAGGTCACTGAAGACCTATACGGACAGGAAGGAGTTAAGGAGATAGGTTTTAGACCCTGGTTAACTCATTCCTGTCCATAAACCATGAGGTACCTGTACGGATACTGTACGGGAATCACAGTTCTGTCTTAGTGTTTGTTAGGTTTACCAACAATTTCCAAGAGGACGAAGAAACCGAACCTTGTAGCTCGTGTATCATAATGTAGTCTTAGCCTTTACACACTGTATCAATTAATAATTTTCACGGAAACAACGCACTATACCTTCAGATCGTTCAAGTCAAGGTCATCTTGCGGTACGCACCAGTGCAACAAGAACATCTTTTGCTCCTTGAGCAATTCTTGCTTTTCATGCCGTGCCTACCAGAAGGACGTGCAACATATGTCATGCATGAAAGAAAGTTATGTGCAGGTTGACACAGACAATGAAGAAAAAGACATCATGAAATACAAAAGTTAAGGGATGCAGTATCTTCTTTACTTTTCTTGACAGTAAATAAGTAAAGCAGAAAGCCGGTTTGCCCCTCAGTGAAACTTCCCAGGCAAAGCGGAATTTTGTCTTCGCTTCATGAGCTCTCAGGTGTCATTTAAAATGACAAAGGGAATTCGACTCCTCGCTAAACGTTTTGCTTAGTGGAAAACCGGCTTAATCTGCACAGGGCGGAATTTCACGCACGTGCTGCCTTTTTCTTGTTTCTCGTTGGCTCTCGGAAATCCAAGAGTTCCCAAGAGCCAATGAGAAACAGGAAAAAGGCAGCACGTGCGGAAAATTCGGCCGAGTGGAAACTAAGATTTACGTTGAATGAAAGTTGAGTCGTCAGCAAAGTTATTAAGTGTTTGTAATTTTTTACAACATATAATTATTTTCAGAACGTGGCAATACTTTTGACTTATCTGGTTTACTTTAATAACGCACACCTCTTCAAAGAAGAAAGAAGTACTGTATTTCTGTTATTTTTATATAAGTTTAACCACCACTTAAAAGAAACAAAGTAAGACTAGCCTCACCTTTTCTCTTTCCTTTTTCTTTAGTTCTCTTTCAACGTCTCTTTCCCTTTTTCTCTCCTCCTTTTCTTTCTCTCGTTGAATCTTCATCTCCACCTTTGCTCTTTCAATTTCCTCTGCAGACATTTTCTTCAATCCTTTTTCTTTCTTCAATTTATTATCCTATTGGTTCCAAAAATCATAGTTAATAATACTTCAAGAAGTAAGTTTGAACTACTTATTCAACTCAAATTTCTCTCAAAAAGAAAATATGGGAAACTAAAACACAAAAAAAGAAAAAACAGAACCAGCAATACAAGAAGGAGATTTGGGAGAACAAGATACATACAGATGGAAAGAACAATTAGTATCTATGGGAGAACATCATGCGTGGAGATGGGACTACAGTGGGTAGGGTTGGTTATAGCAGATGTATTTTAAGGTTAATACATCTGAACTTAGTATCACAGAATATTACTTGTATATAAAAGATAATTGTTAACTTTGTTATTAAAATACTTGATTAACCTATTGTCTACCAAGGGCTCCCCCTTTGAAGAGTAAAAAATTGTCTGGCATAACAGAGTGTAAAATAATAAAGGCCATTTTTGGTTATCTCAGGGATCAATGGTTAACCCCTGCACTGCCTCAGGAATGTACTTTTATTATTTTACACTGGCTAATGCCAGATATTTTTCTTGTCAAAGGGAGAAGTATCATAGTAAAGGCATTAAAAGAATGTAAATTATGCTTCATGTCTCAAAATAAAAGAAATCATGTGACCAAAATAGAAAATAATATAAACTTAAAGATGACCTTTCTAAATTTATTGTTCTTCATTGTTTCCTTTTCATCAGCCTTTCTCTTCTTTTTCTTGTCTACCTCTTTACTCATCACTTTCTTCCTTTTTTTGGAGCCATTTCCACCATTTACTTCTGGAACATCTTTAATTTTCCGCTTTTTTGATTTTTTCTTGATGGGAATATTTTCAAACATGGAATCAACATCAGGAGATAAGTCAAACTTTTCCCGATAGTCTTCCTGAAAAAATTTAGAAATCACCTGGGGTTTTTTTATGCCATGAGATGAATGGCCCATCAAGGTAAACAGTATTCACTCGCTAACAACTCACATTTACTTTCCAATAGCCCTCTTCAGATAATGCAGTACTTCGACAACATGTCACTCTTAACAGAAGCTTAAGCTTGTCACGAGAAAAGGTTCCTTTCCTACGGCTGCAAGAATATACAAAGTAATGATGAACAAATAAGCTGTACAATCAATTATAGATTCGTTTGCCTTGTTTGGAAACATTTGAGAACTACAGAATAATGAACTCCTGCAGTAACCCCAGCTGTAATAAACCACTGGTAGAACATGTTCTGTGTGAACTGCTCCCTCTATACTGCTCCCTCCAAGATGTTAATGTACTCACCTTATGTTACTGTATTTAGCAGTCAAAAACTCTGGAGTTCTAGCTGTTTTGTTTTTCGTATTTTTTAATTTTACTTCATACTGATAATCTTTTGCATTTGGCCAGTTTGAAGTAGGCTTAGGAGAGGTTGGACTTGTTAATGAACACTCCCCATCCTTATTGCTTCCTTGGCTTTCATCATCACTAAGAACAATCATGTTTCCATCTGGCTTACTGGGAGAACAAAGGTTAGTCTTTTTACTTGATTTACTTTTATTGTGAGGTGAACTTGTCTTCTTTGTGCCTTTCTTCTTTGACACTGGTGAAGATGAGTTGGAATTCAATCCATTGGTTAACAACTCAGGCTCAATGACTTTGTGAATATACCCAACCAACCTGAGAAAATAATCAAACAAATATTTAAGTTTTGATTGTATGGAATTTATTAACAGCCAACTAGGGTATGCTGTTTAATTACTTTAAATATGAGTTACCATAGATCTGCATGACATTAACATTCAGGATTTTAAAGACTGAAGCATGAAGCCATCAATCACTGGTGATTCATACTTGAGGTATGTGTATTTAAAAGTTTTACAAAAAATATTTTTATTTTTAATATCCAATATTCTTACCAGCAGAAAACAAAAAAGTTGGGAAAACAAAAAAACAAAATGACTGAAGAATACCTTCAGTAGAAGAACAAACTCGGGCAGAGAATAATGATTTTAGTTGTTACTCTGAGTGACGAATCATACTGGACAAGTAGAGAAAACTCTCCTTGGCCCCACAGGGATTCAAACCCATGACCTTCAGTTTACTAGTCCAATGCTCGACCAACTGAGCTAAAGGTCAAGTTGGGAGCTGGTTGCCAAAATGATGTACGAGAAAAATGTCTGAAGAAGTTATTGATATTACTGATATATATTTAGTGAATTTATTACAACAGACTGAGGTTGTTTTAAAAACCCTAACTGGCCCACATCTTAGGTAAATACCCCCCAAAAAAGATTAAAAATATTGTCATTCTTAGTGACAACAAGAATTTCAGAGTCATTTCAGGGTCAAACAAATGTTTTGGTTTTGCAATGACCTTAAATTACACTGCATTTCTGGCTATCTATTCTTTTATACTTGATCTATAAGTTAAGAATGTCATTTTTTGGAATCTGTTTTATTTTGAAGATTTATTTCATTTATAAGGACTCAACCCATTACTGTGAAGACAACCAGCCAACATCTTTCCTGTCCTAAGGAAAAATGTTTGGATTTATCAAAAATAAAAAGAGAAATGCTGTTCTGGTAGGAATGGGTTAACACCTTGGCCTCAAAGGATCTGTTATGCAGAACCAAATATTGTTTATTTTCCAACCAATCACCCAGTAACTTACTAATCTGCACACAGACCCTCCCAGTATTATGGTTTGCATGAAAACTGAATGATAACTATGAGCTTACTACTTAATTAATTGTTTTTAAAGGAGTCTGATCATGCATGGGGAACAAACTGGACAGGAGTGTTAAAATACTGAGTTATAAGCTCTAACCTGTTTAGCTGCATTCAGAAAAATTATTCCAACCCTTTAACACACAGTGCATGTCCCACTGGCTGTTAAAATTATCTGGTATTTGCCACAATAAAATGCTAAAGTGGACCTTTGCCCATTTATGGTGTAAGTCAGAATATCATGAACTACCTTGAATTTACCAAAGATTTTATAAAACAAGCAAACTTTAGAACAAACCAATAAAACAATGTGATGACTTCACTATATCATCTGACAGTTAGTTTACCTTTCTTTGGTTACTTTCTTTTTACTTAATGAAATTATCTTATTTCTTTTAAAACTGTATTGTCATAATAGAAAATGTTATAATACCAAATTTTCTGATCCTCTTCATGTAAATAAGCAATATAGTTTTATAATATCTCCAAACATTTGTTTAAAAAATGAAAAGCATCAATAATTTGTATTTAAGAGAACTGATAATCACCATAAAGTGATTTATGATAGTTTCATTAATGTTACTATTTTACTTTTAGGATTAGCATAATTTATATCCATAATTGATTACTTCTATCTCGACCACAAATTTTCAACCCAGCTATACGAGCCAGTATGCTATACTGATGATGCTGTCTACTTGGTAATATTGTAACATCAATTCCAAGATGGCTGTCTCCCCAAATGCCACCATCTCCAAAGTTTAGGCAAAATGGTACAAAAAGTGAAAAATGGAAATCTACAATTAGCCCCTCCCAAAATTCCCACAAAATTTAAATTGTGGCTAAAAGAAAGTCTAACGAAGAAGTCTTACTTCTACCCTTATCCAAAATGACCTGCCTGTCATTATGAGTTCCGCCATTTTGCACCCTCAATGACGCACTCTCGATGGCCCTTTCTCTCCAACTTTCTTAAACCAACCCTGTCCCCATTTCTAACATTCTTACGTCAGAGGTAGGAGACACCAGGCGTAGAAATAAAGACACTTACTTCTCTCCTTTATATTTCACCTCGACTTCTTCTCCTTCTTGGTATCGATCACGAATATAGTTAAAAACCTCGTCGCATAAATTATCTAAACGACTGTGTCGCGTGTAATGAACAAGTGTTAGCACTCCTCTCTGGATAGGTACGGGAATGTGTTCAGCCACCTTCCTCGACTCTTTTTCAGAGTTTAAAGCCTCTTCATATGTCAAACTATGTTTAAGTGTAACTCCACAGCTCCAAACCAAACTATTGCAAAGAATTGTCCTTTTGAAAAATGAGCTAAATGAAGAACAAGAAGCTGGAAATCAGAGCACGGTGGACCACGAGGACAACAAAACATAATGCGAAGCTTTACCGGATGTACAAATCCGACTAAAATATAACGAAATACTCACTCATAGTCACGATAAACTTCATTGGTTTGCCGACAGATGAATATTTCCTCATTTTCGTTCAAATCAGGCGGCGACGGATCCGTACTAAATGGTTTTCGGTTTAGAAGTGGCATCACCAAAGAAACCCAAACTCACAATACGAGAAGTTTTTAAAATCTCCCGGCAAAATGTGAGCTAAACCTTGTCAAATATGATGATATCTACTTAGTTGAATACTTAACTAACTTGAGACAAGAGCTACATAATTTTCTTTGCCAAATAAAAGAGAAAGCACTCCTTCGTGTAGAAATAAACTTCCCCGGACCTTCTTCCAGATCCGTCTTCAGTGTCGTGGCGCGCGAAGGGGATTTTGAATAAGATGAGGCTGGTGGGTACCACAGGGTATAGAGAAAATTGTCGAGCATTTTTATCAATTTCTTTTGAAGCTATTTACATCAAAATTTTTTAGAAAATAAAAATATGAGCATTCTTCAGCCTCATGGTAATTTTTTTGAAAAACGTCTCATAATTACATTTACAAAATATAATAAAAATATAAAAAGTACAATCCAGCTTGCCAAGATTTCCTCGGTTTGTTCATTGCGGAGGTGGAGCCAGGAATCCTATTGGCTGAGAGAAATTTTGATTGACAGGTTTGGGTTTTGAGCGGAAGTAAACAGTTCTGTCGCGAAACAAATGGTGGAAACTAATATAAGACATGATTAAGCAGAAAAATACTATTTGAGAGCCGTTTTTTCTTAATGCGACTCCATAGCTGGACCATAGTGTTTAAAAAAAGAGCGTTTTGGAAATCTCAAGTTTCAAGAAATTTGTATATTTCTATCACTGATCGTGCGCCAAAGAAGTTTTATAAAGGAAAATCGGATAGCTCTACCAGATGGGTTAATCGTCATTTTAAGGTTCGCAAAAGGGACGATTATTTATGCTATTTGCTTTAAATTGATGGTAAACTGCATATACCCCAATGTACGCCGTGATGTTTTTCCTTGTTGTAATTTTTTTTGTATTCAATTCAATGATAATAATAATTATGATGATAATGTGAGGATGGTGATAGTCAGGATAAAAATGATAGTAAAAGCGATTGTGATGATGGTGATTATAGCGGTAATGGCAATGATAATAATAATGATAGTTATAGTGATTATGATGATGATGATAATAAAAATAACAATATTGACAATATTAACATTTAAAACGATAACGATATTGACAATAGGTGCATTAATGAGCTATCCATTATTGTGATTTACTATTACAATTGGGCTTCTTTATGAACCAGAAGTTGAGAGAATCAACTGTTTTTGGTCAGATATCAGCTATTGGCGTAAATATCTATGAGCTTAAGTTGAAAGTACTGGATGTTGTTCTTGGTGAAAAAAAAATGTTTCCTGAAAACAGATCATTTTAATTCTGGGGATCATCACAATAGATGTTGGTAATGAGGAACTGCAAATCTACAAGCATTTCTCAAGAAAAGTTTAAGGAAAACTTAAGTATCATTTAGAGCATCTTCGTATAACATGTGAAAAGTTACACAACCTACACATGACATGCCCTGTACTTTAATTTTATACAATATTCAAGGACACAACTGTGAATTTCAGAGGACAGGGTCAGTTTGTTCATCATTTTGAAAGCAGTGGGTGGACATGGTTTTAGAAAATGGAAGCAAACTATTGTCAGTAACAGGGCATGTACAAAACCTCCCATGGAAAAGGCAGGGGAGGGTCTCAACATCCTACCCCCCTGATCTAGTTGCAACCCTGATATTTAAGGATTTTATTCTATATATTGTAATATTTAAGGATTTTTTCAAAACTTTTAATGTCAAACAAGGTTTTTTCCTTTAGGATCCATTTGTTCATCAAGCTTTAAAAGATGGTTTTAGATGCCGCAGTGCTTACAAGCTTTTGGAAATAGACAGCAAATTTAAATTTTTGAAACAGGGTTTTTCAGTGGTAAGAAAGCCTTAATAACTTCTAGTAAAGTGCAGCAGAATTAGCACAGTAATGACTGACCTATGTATGAAGCCATATAGGGGTTGCTTAATTAATATATGGACATTTTTAGCTTCATTTCAATGTCTTCAGAAGGTGAGCCCCAATTTACTCTGTAGTTGAACCTTCAAAACTACATTCAGTCTAAAAACCATACCCAGCCAACCATTTAAGAAAATACAAAATAAAACAAATTCTGAAAAATGTCATTCTTAACTTGTGATTCAAGTAAAAAAGAATAGACAGCAAGAAATAAGGTGTCCCAGGCTGATCCCAGATTATTGTATTGAGCACAAGGAGACACTGGGGGTTAAAGTCTGGAGAGTAGCAAGTCCCATTAAAAGTACAGTTTACTTCTTCAGCAAGAATTTTTCTTGTTGAAACATGTGCTGGCTGGGTCATTTAATCTGTTACAACAACAATATGAACATGATTCAGTAAGTCAGATTCTCCTGGTTTCCAGGGGAAATTTTTTTTTTATGAGCAGAACTTTGAACCAATTGCTCATATATTTAGTTATGCTCTTAACTGGAATTTTATTTTTGGTGATACTGGACAACTTTATATAGCAGAAGGTGATGTTTTGGCAGTAAAGGGATAAAACAGATGTCAGCCTTAGATTTAACTATTAATGTTTTAGGAACAGTAAGTAATACACTTTTTCTTTTCTGTACAGGTTGACTGTGGGGCTTCTCCAGGTATCTAAAACTAGTATTATTATGTGCAGTTAAATGCCATATATTTTGAATATTGTCAATATAAATATTTCTTTCCAGTGACTTGCAAAGACCAACTCTAAGAAATGTGTCAAACATCTTTAGCAAAATGTCAAACTACAACTCAGTAGATGACTTGATATGAACTTTTTAGCACCAATGCAGCTTTTTGTTTTTCTACTAGGATCATGGACTCAAGTGGCAGTCAACAAAACTTCATGTAATAAAGCCAAAACCAAAGGTCAGAAAGCAAATACATGTACATGGTTTTCAGGTATAACATTAAAAGTGATTTGTATATATTCTTTTCTTCCCAGCACTTGGAACATAATTAATGAAAAACAGAAGTTTCTAAAATGTTCCCTAACTTACTATTAGCATGCACTTGGGCATGTATAATAAAGGGCTAACTATACTGAAAGGAATTCTGGTCATTATTGTCTATTTAATTAGGATTTCAGAAACTCTTAAGATAAATTACTTTTCTAGATGTTACACAAAGCACTGTGATTGCTGTTGATCTTTCAGGTAAATGGAAACGTTTTTTTCATTGCAATTATAATATTAATGACTCTTATATGAATCTCCTATGTATTTAGGAGATATTGCTATCAATGACTTGTTTATAATTGTGACTTCTTCACTGCCACATCTCCCCTTTTGTTGTTTAAAATTATCTGGAGTTAGCCAGAGTAAAGTACTAAAACTTCCCCATGGCAGGGAAGGAGTTAAGCCTAGTGATATCCTTTTATGATGTTGACTTTCTATTATTTATGATGTTTGCATGTTGTCTAAAGAAGGTACATGTACCATCCTCTATTTTTTTTGAAGCCAGCTAAACTTTGGTTTACAGTAGTTGTATTCTTTTCAAGTTGGTTGGTTTCTCTGGTAATTTAGCTCTAGTAGTGTTTTTTGAATTACAGTTTGAAATTAGAGATGCATTGTTTTGAGTTAAGGTGATGGACCTGTTTTACACAACATACTGTAATAATAATTTTCTCCCTGAACCAGAAATTCAAGAAATTCCTGGAGCAATAATTCTCACATCATGTGACTTAACCAAATCCAATGTGCAAAAGAAAATAAGAGAATTGCTTCCAGAAAGTCAAGCTGATGTTGTAATGAGGTTAGAATTCACACCATTATTGATTGGTGGCCAGGATTTATCACTTTTTCTCTACTATAAAAAAATTTCTCAAATTGGAACATCATGTTGCCACATTTTGTTTACCTTTGCAGGTTAGCACCAATTGAAATGATTTGTGAAACAGTGATTTATATTATAACCCAGTGAACTTTACCTGAAAAAATACATTTTACAAAAAAACATTGGAAATGTTTACTTTACTTTAGCAACAAGCTCACAATCCAGTCAAACGCAATCAGCTAACAAAAGTTCTATTACAAAAATCTTATTCTTCATTAGTGATATGGCACCAAGAGCAACAGGAAACAAGAAACTAGATCATTCAATGATCATGGTGAGTCTTGCTCTTATTGTAAATTTTATTCCCCATCATTTCTTTAAACTGTGACTTGCTCATCTAGTATACTTACTTCTGCGGGAATTGGACAGGATTTGAACAGATCAGCTTTTGAATTTGCAAAGAGTGTTCTGAAAGATGGGGGCTGTTTTCTTTGTAAAGTGTGGGATGGAAATGAAACATTTGGTAGGTATCTTATGATTGACTCTCTTTGTTTCTACTATAAAATAAATGCCAGTCAGACATCGATATTTTAATGACAGAAATTGATAATTTGAAAAACCATTGAATACCTTATTGAATGAATATTTTTTTGTATGTACTTGAAGAATTTGTGGAAGAGATACTAGAAGACTTCTCATTTTCAAAGGTAATCAAGCCCAGAGCTTCTAGGACTGATAGTTGTGAACTTTATATCTTCTCCCGTGGATTTTCAAGGAAAACATAATGCAGCAATCAAATGGCACATGTACTGTACAAATACAATGAAAAATGTTTCTTTTGGGTATCAACCCATCCTTCAAATTGAAAGATATTGTAATATGCATGCTGCCTAATCACAGCACATTTATGACAGATAATTTCATGTCTATTGTTAACTTAACAAGATTGATGTAAAATTTGTGTTTCTCTGATGCTTTAGCACAATTTACTACATTCTTGAATAAAAATTAATATTTTACAAATTTCTTTTTTTGATAAATTAATATCACATTAATTTTGTTTGTACAAAATATCATAATGTCCAGGTTTGTACAAAAGGTGAATCATTCGGTCCGATCCGTCATCAGGAAAATCATGGTGATTTACTGTAGAATCACCACTTCTATCCAAATGTTCTACTCTAATGCACACTCCAGTAGCATCTGACAATGCTATAACGTGAATATTGTCACTTTCCCTGGCCATGGGCTCTACCTCCTGAAAAGCAATTGTAAAGAACTCAGGGAGGGAATGTTAAATACTTGTATACTAAGAAAGTATGAAACACTTGCATACTAAGAAAGGATCCAACAGCTGAATGTGCCTTGACCTGTGATTACACATATTCCACTGATATATAAATTTGAATAATGCATTCAAATTACAATTCAGTAACTCACAAGAAACTTCTTTTATAAATTTTTACAAGTAC
This sequence comes from Nanipora kamurai, assembly GCA_036872915.1. Lineage (NCBI taxonomy): Eukaryota > Metazoa > Cnidaria > Anthozoa > Scleralcyonacea > Helioporidae > Nanipora > Nanipora kamurai. The sequence continues at coordinate 515,792 of JBAHVQ010000104.1, forward strand.
CAAAATGCACAAAAAGATCAACAAGAATGGGACCAGTGCAACTCAACCCTAAAAATTGTAATGAATGATTAATTAAAAAGTACACAGGTTCAAGTGTTGAGGGGGCTCTGTACAGTTTCTATTTATGCAGGTTGCAATGAGCATAGGGTTCATTTATGGTTATTTCTATAAGTTGGAGGTTTGGTAAAGAGTGTTCTTAACTGTACAAGAAAATAATAGCATAACAATGTGATATTTGTCAAATTCTACAATTTTTATTATTACTATGGTAACAATAATTTTGGAACATTCCCATGTTTTCAAAACCCATTGTTTACCAAGTGGTCTACCAATTTTTGGAAGATTGATAGATGAAAAATTTTATTGAAATCCATCAAAGCAAGCATAAAAAAATTCACTGTTTCTACCAATGTGGACGGTGTTTTCACGTTACTAAGGGAACCTTCAACCAACTATGATAAGGCAGCTGGCAGATTTGATGAGCTAACTTTCCATGGCCAACTTATCAATTATTCATAGCAAATAGTTGACAAGTGTACTGCAATGCACTTGCTTGAATACCAGTATGGTCACATTACATTTAGTTAACTCCATGAAAAGTTGTTAAATATTCTGGTGGCAACCAACCTGGCCACAGAAATCTTTCATGGTTTGTCCTCCTTCTAAAAAATTTCCAAAAAAATCTTCCTTCTTTTGAAGCTGTGCCGATGTCAGCAATCTTAAATATACTACAATGTAATTAGATATTCCTTCATCTCTGAATGCCTGGAAAAAATGAACATAAAGGATAACCCAGTACTACAGTAGATCTAAGAGAGATACTGTACCATTAACTTGAACTAATAAGAATGTTCCATATAAGCTGTAGCTGATGGTATGGTCCATCAATTTGAGCTCATGATAATGTCTCCAATTCTAGCCCAGCCATATTTTTTCCTATTTCTCAGCTCTTTATACAGTTCTTGCAAGCTTTAGTAAAATATCTAACAGCAATACACTGTACCCTTCCTAATACTATGAACCTGCTGAGAAAGGTGTCTGCTTGAAATGATGTACTGTAAAGATACACTGTCTGAAATGTAAGAGTTCTAGTTCTGTCCACTACATTGGAATGATTAGGGAGACAAAGCTGCCTTTGCAATTCTACCAACAAATGGTGTGAACTTAACCCTACAGATAGCCAGATATCTCTCTTTGATCAGTAAGAATTGTCTGGTGTTAGCTGGAGTGAAATACTTGAGTGCATCCATGCTGACCATTAAACATAATGGTAGAGTACTGTACCACTGGCTATCCCAGTCTTAAAATATGCTGTATATAAGTCTAAAAGCCAGAACCCTGTTTGAGAGTATTTTCAACACTTACTCAAATGTGTGCTTGCGTATATCATGTAAATCCAGTTCCTTAGCTATTTGTACCAGTGACTAACAAAGGGACCAAGTTCATACTCAGTTAAGTCTAATTCCTAGACTAAGAAATTTTCAAATGAATCAACTAACATAGTATTTTGATGTACCTTTAAGAGTTCCTTGATGCTTATTTTCTGGCCAACTCTTTCTATAAGCTCCATGAACTAATGAAGCACAAGAAACAAAAGACAATTTGTACAATGACAAAGGCATCAATATTTTAACTTTTAGCTACTAACTTACAGTGTCGTGAAAATCCTCTACTGTAAAAGATGGGAATCCCAAAGACACCAATTCCTCTTTACTGTTTGCTGCAATACTTCTAAATCTAGTACCAAACCAATAATATATTGTGATAGATTTTTAAGGCAGGAATGGGTTAGAATTGTCCAAGAACAATGATAAATAATGGGCTTATACAATCTATAAAATTAAGTCTTGTTAATGCATAATCTATATGCAATATATACCTTAAACCATTTAGTGCCCAGCCGAGCACACACAGTAATGCCATTATACATCACCACAGATCATAAAGACATTAAATGTCAAATGTGTAAAGGCTTTACCATGCATGGGCTGATAGGCATTAATCTTATTCTTCAATTACAATTCACAACAGATTCAGCGCTAACAAAATTAACAATCACAAAAAAAGAAAAAGAGATCTGCATTTTTTGTGAAACAGCACTTCATCAAGTCATTTGCTTTTCCACCTGCAGATTTTGGGTTTTTTTCACTTTTGACTTGTAACTAAATTTAATTTAAACAGACCCAGAATTTTTTTTATGAGTGTTATAACAAATTTACAAGATAATGTCAAACACCCAAAGCACAAACCTGCAATAAATGTCTCACATTAAAATAAATTATTTTCAAAAGAATACATGCATGCTGTACCTTTCATATTCAGTTCTGTTACATAATAAATACTCAAAATAACTAAATCCAAAGGCTCTAAAAAAGCAATTTCCATCTGCACGTGTGGTTCTGATGTGAGAATATTTCTTTCCAAGGTCCTGAAATAAATGGAAAGTCTTGGGTTGAAAACTAAAATTTGCTGGTTTAGCAGGCTGCCTGAAATTGCGGTAACAAAACACATTACCATCACGTTACCACAAACCTAGTTTATGGTAACAAATTCTTGCTACCCCAAAACCAATGTCATTATCCAACAACCAAAACTGTGAAAATATTTTAAAATAAACACTTGTTTCAAAATTACTTAGTTGAGACATTGTCATAATGGATTCAGTGTTTCATATTCTGTCAATGGGAACTTGTCTTGGTACTTGATGGAAGTCACTGGTTCACAGCAAACATGATTAACTTGACCAAAATAGAGTATTATTATGAATCAATTTATTAAGTTGCTGAAAAATGTTATAACATTAAACCAACCTGAGCCCTAATCTTGATATGATGATTTTCTATTTTCAAACCCTTGTTCTCACCTAGTGCTCCTATATATTATGCATAGTATCACTTGTTGTAATGGTGGCATTAACACATTTACCTGAGCACTGATCTGCACAAACAAAACTTTGTTTACATCAACATCATGTGGCAGTAACTAAATGTTACTGCTGTGTTTAATTTGGAAAAGCCTGTTTAGTGTATTAACATAATTAATATTTGTCCAAAATACAAACGGTACCTTGATTTTATCTTGATAAACTGTGTCATTGTCATGATATAATTTAACAAGAGATAAAATGTCTTCTTTTTTACCAACAAGTTCTTGTATACCAGCTATCTGAAAAATATTAACTACAGGTCATATTTGGTCTCAACAGTCTTTAAGAATGGCAGCTTCGAAGTATAATACTTATAACAACACTTGTTTGCTTAGAAATTTACAAATTTCTCATACATATTGTTTTTGAAATCAACTAGAATTTCTGTTATCAGGAAAAGACTTAAAAAATATCACCAATTGACTTTAGAGATGCAGAGAACCTCTTTCTGTATTTCTTCCACTTGATGAATAATTGCTTCATCAACATTTTCTATAAAGTTAACAAGAAATTGTGACATAATAGTCTCATAAACAATGATGAGCAAAAAATACAGTACCAATCCACATACCAGTGACACAGGTTAATATATAGTATTATAGATAATATATCCAAGCTTCCCAAGCCAAAGCCATGTAACCCTAAATCTAACTTCAAAGAAACTAATTGTGTGCAACCCTGACTCCAATCTTATCACTGATCTTACCCAGAAGTGTGTAGGATCAGCAAGAAGCATAGTATACCAGTAAAACATATTAACACACATTCCTGGTGCTGCTGGCACCAATACTAAGTACTCGGTATTGCCCAGCACCACCTAAAACAGCTAAATCATATGAGAATATGTCTGGGCAGCAGTGTAAGCTCGTGAACCATGCATTTGGATCATGCTTGCACTAAACTTTTGGGAATTTACTACCACAACAGGCACAGCTTTAGGCTCTTGCGCTCTCTCTCTCAATATATATACAGACAGAACTGTTTTGGCCTTTTGGGCCTCATCAGTGTAGTGTAGTATATATATATATATATATATATTTATCATATACTTGTGCCTTTATCAGGGTGATAAAAGGGTGACATAAAAATATGTCCCTGATATAATTTTTTGTCCAGCTATATTTGTCGCTTTTTGGTAAAGGCACCAGTATATAACAAACAGGTTATTATAATCGGGATAAGGCAATATCATTTTTATTGCTTTCAGGACAATATCGTAAATGTCCCTCGTTCACTGTGCTCACTCATGACATATTATGATATCGTCCCTCAAGCAATAAAAATGATATCGCCTCGCCCCTCATACGATAACCTATACATATACATATATATATATATCAAACACCGCTCTAACTTTATTAAAGTTATTTCGCTCTACCTACATGGTATCGAGCACTCTCAAACCAATTGTCAACTGTGTTTCGTGTGCGATACACTTTTATTTTTGCTTTATATATATATATATATATATATATACGTGAACGTTTTGGTTTACGAAATGCAGAGGGCTCAATACCAAATAGATAGAGCAACTAGTATTATGTCACTTACCTCAAAAAGTCACTACAGCCTGTTTCATCTTCTGAAAGAATCTTCACCTTCACCTTCAGGTGACTCTTCTGGTGAAGAGTCACCTGAAGATTCTTTCAGAAGATGAAACAGGCTGTAGTGACTTTTTGAGGAAAGTGACATAATATATATATATATATATATATATCCCCATGAAAACTGGCCATATATGTCACTATTAAAACCAGAAGAACAAGGAAGCTTGATCAACATAAGACATTTTAGAGATTATTGTACCCATAGCCTGCTCGATAATAAGGCCTACAGAAATTTAAAGATTCGCAGCAAGTTCTCGAAAGAAAAAGAAACCATGGTCATGGACAATGTTGAATGAAAGATGTTCCCATTTATGATTTAATACAATACAATTTTCCGGTAATTAACTGTCCTTCCACTGCTCCAAAACTAAAGTTTCTTTAAAAAATTTGATGAAGAAAAATAAACCTCCACGAACAATTTCTAACCTTGACGATCATCAGCCATTCTATGCAGAGAATGCAATATTTTAATAATCCAACGCCTGGAACAGAGGAAAGAAACTGACGGTCCCGCATCGACAAACGACTCTTGCCGACGTCTTCCGGCAATATACGGAGGCATATATTTTATTAGTGTTTCTAAACATTTACAAAGAAAACAACCAACAAACTTCGGGCTAATTTTTAGCTAAAGAAATACATATTACTTTTCTCAACAGAATGAGTTTTTTTAACCCGAATCACTGATCGATTAAAAGTGCTAAATAGATATTTCCGATATCTGACGAAGGTGTGAATCGGAAAGTACCGATTGAAACCGAACGTCCGCACGACGACATAAAATTGGAAACATCGAGAGAAGTATGCACTAGTTAAATCTTGGAGTTGATGCTGAAATCATATTAAGGATTCCCAAAAAATAGCAGATACACTTTCATAAACCATGGAACGAATGGACCAGGGTGATGAGGACAGTCCGGGGCCACTGAGAACACAGGTTTGAGAGGGAGCTCGTTTTTTTCTTAAATAACTTTTTCACAACTCATAATAAGTCTTGAAGAAGTGGAAAAATATATTTGAGTCCCCCGACTTGATTTCTCAAATCGTATTTCAAAAGAACGATGGCTTTACCTGTAATCCTATAATGCTTCGCTATATTTACTATAATATGGTTATTTGATGACGGATCAAACTTACTGACTTTCAGTTTTAGCCACTTTCAGGGGAACATGTAGGAATGATCCTTCTAACAGCTCTTTAACAGTTAGCCCTTCTTACTCACAGATCAGTTGGAGTGCTTCTTTTAAGTCTGTCTGGTTATTTCTGTATCACGGTAAACTGTAGATACTGTTTGGGTACATTAGTGAGTACATCATTTGCGAATTATTCCAGTCAAATTTCTTAAGACCGATGCTTATTTTCAACTACCAATTTAAAACATTAATTACATCACTTATTATTTATCAGTAGTTACAGAACATGAGATACTAGAGTGAAAATGTGTTGAGCAATCTTACATTGAATACATGTAAAACCAAATGTATACTGCATGTCAGTTGGACTTTTTTTTTCTTTTACTGTAGTAATCGTTTGATGTTTCATACCATTAAATACAGAAAAACGTTTGTATCTTACATTAAATTACAATTGTAAACATTACATCTTACATTAAATTACAATTAAAAACAGACATAAGTAAATAAATTATCTTATCAATGACTCTCTCTGTTTTATCAAGTTACCTTACACATACATTAACAAAATGCCTGATTATTGATAGATCTGTTTGGTTTAATCCATTCTTGCTTAAAGAAACTAAAATCCAAGCCTGATTTTAAATTAGGTACAATTTGGGTTAAAACACCATTCAACTTTTTAATGGAATGTTAGGTAGTGCTTTTTTATTGACCTAATTGTTTCATGGTATGAATTTATCATTTTACATGAATCGTTTTTTTATGATTTTTCCTCTGCAGACTTCTCTTCTATATCCCCCAAGTGTTCAGTCCACTTCCTCTTTACAAAGTGGGTTTTCACCTTTCCCAAACAATCCAGTGACTCCAGGGCCACTAACACCTCTTACACCAATGACACCAATGACAGCTGAAGCTTCAGGGATTGTCCCACAACTACAGTGAGTACACATTCAACTCTAAGATTACTATAAGCTCACATGTTGTCTTTAAAAATGTTGTCATCACATGAAATTCTTGTCTTATGGTCTACAGAAAATTACTTGACCCCAGTGGAACTCAGACCAAAGTTTTGACATGCTTAAGCTCTTGTTCATCCAAGTTTAAGAAAGATATTTACAACAGCTGAATACCAATCATCTAGAGATGTTTATTATAAAACAAAGCTCAGACCAAGACCAAGCATTTTTTTTTAATTTTTAATTTTTTTTTATTCATAGAAACATTGTTTCCACAGTAAATCTTGGTTGTAAATTAGATCTGAAAAAAATTGCTTTGCATGCAAGGAATGCAGAGTACAATCCAAAGGTAAGTTTTCTTAATATTTGCAGCTTCAAACCATATTTAGTTGGTGTTATTGTATAGTTGTACATAAAAAATATGTGTAGGTATATGGTACATATGTCCTTGTCAATTCTTGGGAGACTGTTCTGGAGCACTGCTAATCAAAAAGTGATCTTATTCTCCACAGCAAATACATAAATATAATTATATATTTCTCTTCTAAAAGAGCAGAAGAATAGTAAACTAGAACTTTGACAGTGTTGCTTTATTTACTGGAAGTTTGTTTTCTTCCAACAAAATGTCTTGCACTGAACAACTGATGCTAATCAATACAAGCCTTTCTCTGTAAGCTTTCCTCTATTGGTGAGTAAGTGTTATAATCTACTGGTGGTTTGATAATACATGTGCTATTTATTTTGGCAGAGATTTGCTGCAGTTATAATGAGAATTAGAGATCCTAGAACTACTGCCTTGATATTTAGTTCTGGTAAAATGGTGTGCACAGGTGCAAAAAGGTTAGTCATATCTGTTTTTGTATTACTCACCTGTGGTACAAGAGTTATGGGTTGAGTTTGTTGTTTTTTATTTAAAGTGTAGCCTGTCCACAAAAAAAGATGTGTAATTCCTTTACATGTTTGTGTGTGATTTATTTTAATTGTAGTGAAGACCTGTCAAGACTAGCTGCTAGAAAATATGCTCGTGTTGTCCAGAAGTTAGATTTTCCTGTGAGTTGCTTCTATATATCGACTATTTTTAACTACATTAGCTGATCTGCTACCAATTGTCAAAAAAACTTGAAAAGTACTCCAGTGAAACTGGGAAGATTATCTTCCAGGATTTAACTTTGTGTGCTTCAAATTTCATTTGATCAGGGTTTTCTTTTGTAAGTGCCATGAAAAAAAACATTTGGCAAGATAGTTAACACAATAATCTAAACATACCCTCAATTGAAAAATAATCTTCATTAATTAGCTTAATAACTATTACTTTGTCATGAATGACTACCGAATGATGCTGTTAATCCAAAATATTCTATGTACATGTGCAGTCACTGTTTTGTCAAACCAGTGACATTTTAACAAGGGAATACTAGTTATACAAATTCTTAAATTGTGATACCCAAAATTATGATCTACAAGAGGGAAACCACAAGATCAGCATAATTCCACAGAGCAAAGTGAGCTGTTTTGAACCAACAAAACAAGCGTCCTTTAAGCAGTTATTAATTAGTTGTTTAAAAATTAATGTCTACTTTTCACGTTTGCTCCTTTTTGTTTGAAATAATTTTGGGTGATTCTTCTTCCATCTTACTGTTTATTACACCAGGCTAAATTTACGGAATTTAAAATTCAAAATATGGTCGGAAGTTGTGATGTCAAATTTCCCATTAGACTAGAAGGACTGGTCCTGGCACATGCGCAGTTCTCAAGGTAAATATAAAGTGAAAAAAACTGAACATTATATTGACCAGTCCAGAAACCACGGAAGGACTAGTTTCTGACCAACAAGACCTCACCATTTTCTTATTTCTAGTTGTGCAATTCATCAGCCTATTTGCTTTTAACGTGTCGTTTGTTACTACCTACGCTACTTTTTACTTATATATCTTCTGTTACGAAGCAATACAAGGCCTGTTTTGGGGGTGAATGGATTAGTGTATCTTTTTATTCATCTTCCAACGAAGTAGGTTTCTCATTAAATGTGACTCTGATATTTTATGGAAGTATTACTTTCACTATTTGTTTTTCTAGTTACGAACCAGAATTGTTTCCTGGGCTAATATATCGCATGGTGAAACCTCGGATAGTGTTATTAATTTTCGTTTCTGGAAAAGTTGTGCTTACAGGTACGTTGAACTTGTCCTCTTCGCTTAGTTGATACAACAGTCTCTGAAAGAGTACTTTTAAAATGGTTTGTAAAACGACTTAGACTTCATAACTGTAAAGAGTTTACCGTAACACCTCCACGCTCGTGTAACTTCTAGTTTAAGAGTTTTTCCTAGAATTATCGCAGTAATATTAATTTTTAGTTTCGTTTAGTCGGTAGTAATTATATCTAACTCAGCGAATATTTTTTGCTGAAAACATTAAGAAAATTGCAGTTAAAATTCCGTCTTTCTAATACATTATTCTTCCACTCTATCTTAGGTGCAAAAGAAAGACAAGAAATTTACGATGCATTTGAAAACATATATCCTATACTAAAATCGTTCCGCAAATCCTAATCATCAGCAGACAAACTCTACAGACAAAATCTGTTCAAATCCGTTTTCCTGATTTTATCCTGATGTGGAGTCCTGGCCTTCGTCTATAGAGAATCGTTCAAATGTTGTTGGCAGGAAAGCGTTATTTTACGTCATATCTGGTATCAAATACTATACGTTCTAGCCACAGAACATTTATTTACCATTTATAATACTTGAAGGTGTCAAATTGAGATTTCGGAGATTTACTCTTAAAATGAAAGTCTGGGTTGCTATACGAAGTATTTTTTTTTATATTCAAGACAGAGAAACGCGGAAAATAAGTGAACTGAAAGTCGCTTTTTAAGACGTTTGTGCCTTTACTCGTTTCAGTCACGTGAAAGTATGTGACGTATTTTGGACGGCGAAGACGGGCAACGCAATAATGTGGCAAAGATGTTGTACTCAAAATCCTCTTGTAAAATGGCTGTCTTAACATGTATTATACAACTCATTAATAATTAATGAGGAAAATACAAAAGAAAATCATAACCATATCGAATTTGATACGAATATCGCTCGTTATTCTCGTCGAATTTTTGCTGCTAAGACAACATTAATTGCGAAACTTTTTTTTTTTGTGTCAGTCGGGAAGTGTTTTTTTTTTGTTTGTTTTCTGTTCATGAAAAAAGCTTTTTCAAAAGCTACCTAACAAAAGTATATTTCACTTTTGTTCTCTATGTTGTATGAGGTGAATTTGTCATTCAATGTGGCGACTGCGTCATCTTTCTAAACTCAGGGGATCAGTTACAAACCATCAATAGCACTTACGAGGCTTTCTGCTCGGCTATGATATCTCGTAAACATTAATTAATATGTACTTCCAGACCAAAGAAAACGGACCAAAGATAAATCTGGAAAAAGAATTTTTTTGCTTTTCTGGAAAAAGAATGTCTGGGAACACTCCACTGTTAAAGATGTTTTACCTAGAATTGCTGACTTGGAATTTGGTTAGATGCAGGACATACTGTGCGACTATTCGTCGCTTCTTCCGAAAGAACGACATTGCGTAGTGACAGTTCCCTGGTTCTCTTCCCATTGACTCGACCCTTCATTGATAACATTCGACATTCAAGGTCACCCTTACTCTTCCCCAAACCCTCATCCATAAGATTACAGGAATTACTGTTTTTGAAGCTGATTGAAAATCTTTCGTAGCCAGTCATTTTAACATTTCAGAAAATCTTACATTTCCGTGTATTTGTCGGCGTAAAACATTCTTTGCAGAGGACTTGCTTTAAAAAATGATTTAGAAACCGGCACGAATGTACTAAAGGATAATCAAAAGCGCTGGGAAACGCGACGTTTCACTCCGACGAAGGGCCTTCACGTGAAATGTCAGTTTCTTCACACTTAAGTTCCGGCAGTTTCCCAACACTTTTGATTATCTACAAGCTGTTCAATACTGCCGACGCAGCACTCTACTTTTATTTCACCGAATGTACTTAACATATCTGGGAATTTTACGAGATAACAGAATGTTAGCGCAAGCTACTCTAACGCTTCTCTCGAATCGTACTAAAGATGCTTCGATGTACCGTTCATATGGTATCGTAATTTCCATCCTTCACGAGCGTTCACGTATGGCAGTTCAAAGGCTACATTTTAATCATGGATTACTTCTTTGTTGCCATTCATGTTACTTTGACCTGCAATTTTTCACTGTAAATTCTACACTACCAAAGCCAACATTTGCATGGATAACCTTATTCTTAGAAGTTTCAGTTCCAGGAACTTCTCCCGTTTTTCCATTGAATCTCGTGCTGCGTCCTGCGGAATTCCCACGTCGTTTCCAGGACGAGTTTTCAACCACTGACCAATCAACCCTTTCACTGCATACTGCGATTCACTGCTGAGCATCCGTTCTGGACCATTCTCTGGAATACCAAAACGTTTTCTGGAATTGAACCCGGTCGTGTTTATCGACGCTCGAGATACTGGGCAAGAACGGCGTGTGAACCGTTCCAACGTTTGTCGCGGTATGCAGAGTCGCCTTCCTCCAGGTACGTTAGTGAGGCTGTGTACGGGATAACCCTCTCTGTCGTTATATGGTGGTAGCTTCTCTTTCAACCTTCGTTCTGGTCTTCCTTTGTAAGTCTTTGATTTAGTTCCACTCATTGCTGATTCATATGCGTTAAAAATACCTTCGTTCAGCCAGCTCGCATCGAAAGTTCTCATCCGTTCTCGGTTAAATATGATTCTCTGAAGAGATTCTCTCAATGCGGGATCAGAAAATTTCTCTAAAGTTACATGGTTTGTCTGAGCTGATACGTTTGGAGAATTCTGAGAATCGCGTGCAGGACGTGCTTTCTGCAATTCCAAGGGGAAATTATCACGAGGTTTTTCAAACACAGTCTCCTCTCTTTGTTTTTGTTGACCAGATTTTTCGGGTTGTCCGCTTGCTGAAGAATCCTCATGGTTTGAAAGTTCTGTGACTGAGTCTGAGGTGATCTGCCGTTTCGTTAAAGCACTGCCGTCACTCACCAACACAGCTTCAGCGTTGTCTATCGTTTTAATTGTACTGGGAAATGTGTCGTTTCCTCGTACGCAGTCGTCATTTCGTAATTGAGTCCATTTATCTTCGGTTTCTGACTTCCTTTCTTCGGGCTTTCTCGACATCTCACTTTTGGTGCTGGAAGTACGACTCTCAAATTGATTACCGGAATTGCTTTTTACTGACAGACGTGCATTGAACGAACGATGGGGAGGAAAACTAGGTCCTGCTACATGAGCGTTTCCCTCTCTTCTCGTTGTCATGTAATTACCCTTCATTAACAATTTCCTTAACTCTTTGGTGGTTTCGTTGTGGAGAGCAGCAATTGTTAACCGATGTCCATCTGCACCAAAATGTTTGTCACAACTAGAACTTCTCTTGTAGCCTCGCCTATCTTTTCCATACTTGTTTCTACTTGAAATCATCATGCATCTTTTTCTACAAAACTAGTTCTTCTTAACTCCACCACTAGTTCTTCTTAATGCCACCACTAGTTCTTAATTCTCTAGGTCAAAATGTTAGGATATCAATCGTCTGCAGAAAAACGCCATGAATGCACGTAGTACAACTATCTACGAAGGATATCTGCATAAGCAGCGAGTAATAACATGTTCCTGACCACAGTTGTTATTGTGTTTTTATGATATGTCGTCTTTGTTCACTCACGTCTGTTTTTGTTTCGAGAAAAAATGAACCCATAGAATTACTTTCCCTGCTAAGTCCAATAATTATCCCTTTCTAATGACAACAATTGGACACTACTATGATTTATTAGCTTTCTTAATCTCTGTTCAGGGGCTGTCTTTTGTCCACCATCTCCTCGTTAATCCACCAGATCAGCATGTTCTTGTTTAAGCATATTTTTGATTAAGGACACTGAACATTTTTCCATACTAGGTATCCTTTCGCAAATACAAAATGCTGTTATTAAATTGTGATTGGAAATGAATATGCATCATGCGTGAGCCAAACCCCACAACCCCTATTCGAGCCGCTCTTGCTGACTTTCACGTCATTATCTGTTTTACGAGCTTCGTAATCAACATTTTGTCTTCATCGAGGAAAATCCCGTTGATTTCTAAAATAGGGTTAAACATTTTCGAGAAAAAAGACTCTGATTTACCCTGACGTTTCCACTACATTCTTGCGGAATGCAGAACCAAACGTTTTCAAGAGACTAAGTTATGCGATCAGGACGTCACAATGGAATGATGTCGCAATGATTCGCAATGATTCCCATCGACCAAGGAAGATTTTTCATAGAGGAGCAAGGTTACAATGTTTGACAGTAGCTATTATGGTGGGTCATGACTGAAGTTAAACGCATCCAACTGGTCCTTACCAAGTCCTGCTAAAGTTTCTCTACTAGTATACATCGGCTGGATATTAAAAACGTCTTCAGACACCACAAGGAGTATAAGCATGCAGAATTAAAATGAAAACTGGTAACTGGTTTTGAACATAAATCAGTGACAACCCCGACGTCCAAATCAGCCGGCGATCGTAGCTTATGTAATTGGCTTAAATAGGTAATTCCATCTAACCACAACATTTTGCAAACTTAAATTATCTCTAATAACAGTTAAAGAATGATTGACATATTACTGTGAATTAAGTAGTTAAGAACTTTCATCTTGTCAAAATGTATTCTTTTTGAAATCATGTCTTCCTTAATTTAGGCAAAGTGCGCGCATGAGTTTGTGGCAAAACGTACAAGTCCGGCATCCTTTCCCTTACGGTTAAGTGAATTTGAATCGAATATCAACAGCGGAAATTGAAACTGACCAGGAATATTGAACGGAAAGCAGGTTAACTTGTGTTATCCTAGTCTTCTCGCTGTTTGTACTGCCTGAATAAATATTTTTACGAACTTTCTATACAACTGTAAATTTCAGCTGCGGATTATCCGGGCGGTAAACGTAAACGTAGCATGAAGATAAGAGCCCAGCTCAAACTACTTAAGTGTAAGACAAATAGAAAAGTTTAAAACATCTTTACTAACGTTTCGTTGCGACCGTGATACTTTTAATACTCTGAAGATGTTGCACCCTTGCAACAAAACGTTAGTAAACATGTTGTAAACTTTTTTATTTTTCTTAAAGTTCTCTATGGCATTACACTTAAGTATTTTGAGCTGGGCTCTCATCTTCAAACTGTGAATTTGGTTAGTGTAAGGTTCTCCATATCATATTTCATAAGAATTAAAATCGCGGGTGGCTAATCCACTCCCTTTCACCGGACTTTTACAAAACGCGATTTTAGATGTGTAATAAAGTTGAGGGAATATGGTAAACGAAAGCAACACTTGCATCCCACCAGTGATAACTATTACGTTAAACCGTTGTTCAAAGGAATATAAAATCATTCAATATTTTGTTGCTACTAATCGTTTTGATTTCCATTCGAGGTGTAGAATTTTAATGACACTAAAGGTTTTAAATCGTTCCCTTTATTGGCAAATTACATCTCATTTATTTCTAATTAATGTCCATCAGTATTTTTATTTAGATCACAAAAGAGCTAATATGTTTAAATACCGAAACCACCTGAAAGAGGATTAAGAATAAGTTTGAAACTATTTTTGAACGTCCATTGTGACGCCAATGTGGTGAGTACAATGCGTTCTCAACAGAAGAGGTGAAACAAGGTAAAAATTTAGAATTTCATGATCATTGAAGGAATATATCACACACGAGAAGGAGTGCTTCATCAGGATATCCGAACACCAAGAGGTTTTTTACAAACTTTGAGGTGTTTGGATCTCTCATGAAACACGACTTTCGAGTACATGATATTGCATCTCAAAAGAATCAGTATTTGAGGAGAAAATTGAGGTGAATCTTGGCTTGATTTATGTAATTTCTTCCTCAGATATCCAAACAACGTCTGCGTAGCTATTCCCTTTATGTTTTTCTTATGAATTATTGGTGAATAATATATGCGATGTATTTTTCTGTCATCTCGACGGCTTCTTTTGCCGTCGGATTTCGATAAAAAAATATATATATATATTTTTTTTAAATAATTATTTTGTTCTGTATTGAAATTAAACAACAAACATGAAGTTCGTCATCACAACACAAGAAAAGCAAAGTATCATTTTTCGTTACCAAGACCGAATACAAATTACATGAAAGAATCGTATGTCTATCGAGGAATGGAAATTTGAAATACCTTCCCAGCTGGTATAAAATCACCGACTAGTCCTGGACACTCTAAATCAAAAGTTAAACAAATCAACCTCTGAATCACAATAGCTCATATCTTGTCCTTAGCACTGTAAGATTGTAGAGGACTATGTGCACTAGTATAGGTGAAGTCAAGAGTGGGAATTTTTATTGGCAGATAGAACAAGGTCTATTGGAGGATTACCACCCCGGTTATTAGCAAACAGTTAGCTGATGAAATAATACCGTGTAGTAAGTCAGAATAATGAAAATAATTATGATAATAATAGCAATAGTATTAACAGTAGTAGTAGCGGCAGTAATAATAATAATAATAATAATAATAATAACAATAATAATAACAATAATAATAATAATAAATGACGTCACTTAAACTGAGATAAGCCTGAAAAAATTCGGCTACGCTTCGTGTTTTCAAAGGGTATTTTTCCGGTTGAAATGACGTCATTTATGTATCTATCGCGGCACGGGAACACTCAAGTAATTTTCTGTACCTTAAATATATATTATTTGCTTGCACAATAATGATACTTTCTGTTTTACCACTAGGAGTCGTCATCTTTGTACATGGTAATTTTTAAGGTATTTACATGACAAGTCTGCATCTTTCAGTAAAGCAGCTTACATGCCTAAATCTACTAAGGGAAGTTGACGAGCCATATTTCCAGTGTCCTTCCATAGACCAGAATGGATCACGTCGCCGATGAGATCACACATGGACCACGACCAACATAGTCTACAAGAATATTTACATAAAAGATATCGTCGCGAAAGCCATTTTAATTCGTGCAGTTGTTATTTTGCCTAGCTGTGAAATGAGTGAAGTGTATGCAATGAAAACAGGAGAGAACTCCTGGCGTTTTGTTTTTATTATGATTACTCCAAAAAACGCAAGGTCTAAGGTGTTCATCTTACTTTCTTCCCACCTTGTGCTTTATGTTCCGTCTGAATTCACTTCAAACGGCGGAGTAAGCGGAGGTTCAGGACAGTTTGGTCGGTTAAATTCTTCAGAATGCAATCTCTTAGTTCTCAAGGGAGGTAGGTTTTTAGGTGGGATTTCGACGGGAATGCCATGGTTATCATTCACTAAGAACTCCTTTGGTGTCACAAATAGTTCACTGCTTCTTCTTCTGCCTTTTCTTATTTGCAATCTGTTGTTCATGTTCACGTCTAAATCGGAATCGTACCAAATGAATCTGGGGTTGTTTTTAATGTGAATGTTCTGCGTAAACGAAGCCAGCGTTGTTTCAGGTACCAGGTCTCCTCGTCTTGTACGTCTATTTCCACCCTCTTCTCCAACTTTTATTGCTGGCAACAGTGGACGCTTTCTTAATGCGTTTGGCACTTCGTTCTCTTGGATTTCCTTAACTTCTTGTTCAGCCTTTATAAGCGCCAGCAGTTCCTCGGCCTTTGCGTTCTTTACCTCTCCTCTCATGAATGTGCGTGTTCTCATTTCATCCATTCGTTTTAAACCAATTTCCTGGGAAGCTAATAAGATGTTGATGGTTCAGTTTTTCCTCACCAAGAGAACACGTAGACAAAGGTAGAGATGAAAAGAGAATGGAGACATTATCGACCACTTAAAAGGTGGTGTATTAGATTACCAATATACGGTCCATTCACCGTTTCCTCAAATTGTTTCTCGTCTTTTCATAAGTTTTGGAAAACAGGAGTTTGGCGTTACTTTACACAATAAGAAACGCTTTCTGCTTGGATTTATCTCACGGCAACCAGTCCAGACAGAAGCTATGTACTGAAGTTTAAGTATTCTCTAATGATATTACCAAACGATTTTTCATCCGACGTTTTTCAACGGTAACTTTTCTTGAACATTCAAGTGTTATCGATAATCATTTGGTTGAGGCACAGGATTTCAACAAAGTAGGATTTGCTACGCCAAGATCTCATATCCCACGGGCAAACAATATCTAAAAAGACCGCCGAACAGGAAGTTGCGCCAAGTATATAATCTTTTCATCTTGTCTTAAATAAACCAGTATATGCAAGTTTGTGACAGATGGTCGTCGCCAGCCAATCATCATCGCACGTTGGAACGGAAGAGACCCAGTGTCCGCAGTAAAGCTACTCTTAAACAAATTTTCATTGTTCGTACAACGAAAATTGCACGAAGTGTTTGGCAAACAAACCTGATCCATCTATCCTTGCAAAGTTTCACATTAAGCCTTTGAGTCTGTAATGAAAAAGTGCAAGAATTACGGTGACGCGATGTTATTCAAATCCATGGAATCTTTAATTAAGCAGACAGGCTGCTTAGGGTTGTATAATAGCTTTCTTGTAGTGAACTGAAGGTACGAACCAATTCAGTAACAGATTAACTTTTCCAGAGATTGATATGATGTGGTTTCTGGTTCTCAAACAAACTGAACAAACAGAGAGGTGATAAAAAAAAAAAATTGAAATTGTTCTCGGCAATTGGAAACGGTTTGTTGACACGAACAGCGAGTGGATTTTTATATTACTATGAACATAAATAAAGATCAAACAAGATGAATTGCTTCCCGATACGAACATTACTTCATAAGAACCAATTCAATCATAATCTTGTTTATTGATTATTTCGATTTCAAGATCTTTCTAGGACTACAAATTACATCAATTTCAATTTACATCCTTTTATTTGCAAGATCTACGAGCAATAGACACCCTAGTGCTGTTAAACCACAAATATATGTTAATTGTCTCTCGAAGATTAGTTGACTCGAGTGAAAGGTGAATAGATTGTAGGGGATATTGGACAAGTGCGCCATTCTTTTTGCTAAACAGAACGAGAAGATGAGAAAGGAAAGAATTTCAGAATGGAGTAGCACCTTTAAACCAAAAATTTGCTTTGATAGGTAAGACTGTGCACTGATGTAGCCAGTTGATTTGCCATCAATGTAATTTTCGCAAACTATCGTCACCTTGCGATGGCTTAGGAGCTCTGCTAACTGCTATGTGTAAGTACCTCTAAAAACACAAAACCTGATCCGTGATCCTGACAGTGAGAGAAATAATTCGTACTTCTCTTGAATGAAATATTGACAACTTTTTAATTTCTCTTGTTAAAAAGTAGCTTTTTAGTAAGACAAAAATATGGGACAGGTTGGGAAGAAAAAAGAGTTCGTGATCACGGTAGCCGATACAACTAGGCCCTCTTGGGGATCTAACCATGATACAATTTAACTTGTCATATGAGTAAAAACAACACAATGTTTTACTTAGGTACCTTGGACCTCAATTAATCTTTATTGGTTTTATCCCACAGGGCTGAAATGTTTATATCCTATCATCTTTCAACAGTCATTGCGGCTATAATTCGTCTGGCCTTTAAACCGTGGGAAAACTGTATTTTTCCACAAACGATTAAGATTGCCGCGGAATTACCAGTTCCAAGTGTTGCCTTTATGAGTAATATCCAAGACAGTTAATATAGAAACAAGATTGCCAACGATGAGTATATTTTTATCTATGGTTGCCATTTGATGGAGACGGATAGTATGGGTGTAGGTTCCCCGATATGCAATTTAGCGGAACTCCCAGAAATATCGCTAAATAATGTTAATATTAAGGAATTAATCTGTTAATTAAGTCAAGGCGTCGCATTCCGGATGGAGGGCTTTTGCGTAAGCTGAATGACTGATCGATTACTAACCGGTCCAGTTTCTGTAATTTTCAGATGACCAAACGTTCGTCAAGGTCGTTCCCTCAAAAAGGAATCGAAACCTCGACTATCTGATAACCGGTGAGACGCTTTAACCATTGACCTACCAAGACTCAGATGGTGAGCTAAGGTGCAGGTTCGTCATCTGAGCTGCCTAAGCGGAAGTCACGATACTATAAAAATGATGGAAACATTGAAAGTTGAACCTAGTCTTGTTCGTGCGGGAGTTTGGAGTATGTCAGAGAAATAGCGAACGTTCGTCAAGCTCGTAATCTCAGAAACAACGATTTCTGAGCCCCAGATAGGAATCCAAGACGCTCTAACCATTGAGATACCAAGACTCGGATGGTGAGCTATTGTGCATGTTAAAAGCTGGAAAAACTAAAAACAGTACTTGGCATCGTAGTAATTTTTTTCGAGACCAGTTATGTCAAAATAACGAATCACGGGAGACAATTTACAAACATATCTCCTTGTCGTTGATAATATCGTTCAAAAACGTGTTACACCATTTTTACCATTTGGTAAGATCTCGAATCAACTGTTTGCTATAACTTTAGTAAATAAAAGTCAACGTAAAACAACACCAAGACTCTAGCAACGTTTATCCATCACTATGGACTGTGTGATATTTTTACAAAGAAGACTGGCTGGAGTTTCGCCAGAATCACAATCTTGTCGTCGGGAGAGAGGCCCTGGTTCCAGCTGGTCACCAGACCACCCATATTCTGGGTCGTTAAAAAAAATCGTAGCTGTGACAAAATCTGGCATGTACCAGGGCGAGAATAAGTGCCTTTGAGTAACCACTTGCCAGCGTTAATGTTTAAGCAAAGGCAACTAGTTTTGTTCATTTTGACAAAACAGCTTCGGAAACCCACCCTCCCTGCGGTATTGTTGAAGCAATGTGGTCAGGTGACCAGCCCCAACCAGGGTCTCTCTCTCGCCGACAGGGGAGAAGGAGAAGTGAGAGAGCCTGGGATCGAGGTTGGGATGATCATACTCGTCTTGGAACAATTGACTTGATATATCATATTTCACGACTACTCGATATTCAGTAACTAAAATTTGAAAAGATATCTGGGACAAAATATCCCTTAACACTTTCAGTACCTTAGGTTTTCCCCTTGATGAGTACAATCGTCTGGGGTTTGCCGAAATAAAATACTCTGGTGTTAGCTAGAGTAAAATACTAAAGTTGGTGCTTAGTATGGAAGGAGTTAAAATAGGGCAACTGCCATTTAAAAGATCTTGTGCTCGTAAGTTGAAAAATTTGGTCCCCCTGTTAGCGAGGACACTGGCTAGGTCACTGATGCTAATGGTAAAAAACCATTTCTTCATGGTAAAGGACATGTGTCACTCCATGCCTTCCTTTATAACCTTGAACTACGTCTTGTAATTTACCCTACAGTTTGCAAATATCAGCGCAAATTCCAGATTTATTCAATCTGAACATTCTAATTGATCTGATTGATGTTTATTTGGCCTGAAGTTAGTGAGGTCCAGACGACGTAATCACATCACATCACATCACA
>JBAHVQ010000104.1:535958-556901 GCA_036872915.1 Nanipora kamurai
TAATTGATCTGATTGATGTTTATTTGGCCTGAAGTTAGTGAGGTCCAGACGACGTAATCACATCACATCACATCACAAGATATTTTCATAATGAAAAGGTTCGCTTAGACAGGTATCAATTATTCCTCGATTCTTTGTACAAATATATTCTTAAGAAATGTCGTAAAAACATTTCATCTGGGTAAGATTACCTTAATCGACCCTTTAACTCATAAATATATATTTTCACGAAGTGAACAGACTTGACATATGAGACGAGCTACAAACCAGTCTGGGGATCAGAAATCGTTTTTCTGGGGCTCAGAGATCGTTTTCCTGAGGAAACGAGCTTGACGAACGTTCGTTGGTTGTCTGATAGTTACCAAGCTCCCACGTGAACCGACTTTGTGTTCAGCAATTAATAATTTATGTGTCTCACCTATAATAAGAATAATTTGACCGGCACTTACCGAAATATCTTAATCCTGCGCTCTAATGTAATCTTAACAATGGTGTTTCTCTGTTATCTTTTATTTCTCTGTTCTCTTTTATTTCTCTGTTATTCAGCATTTTCTTTAACAGTACTGAAACATTCGTAGCTTTGAAATGGAATTCATGATCTGTAGAAAATTAATAATGTCTTAGGATGATTTCAAGATCTGAAATCATGCATGGATAGGCAAATGAAGGCTCTTAAGAATTTAGTGGGATGCTTTGACAGCTGACCAATGGAAGGAATGTTGAATTAATATTCAATAACTCAGCACTGCTCTTAGATGTTAATCAGGTCGCACTCATTACGTTGACGTGTGTGAAGTTGTGATCCTTGGCCACCTTGCTGGGGTCTGTTTTTGAATCGTCATCTCCGAGCAACGAGTTATTTCTCCTACATTAAGGATGGGGGCCAAAGTATCACGCACTGACTTCGAGTGGAGCTACACTGACGAGCCTCACGCAACCAGAAGGAAAGAAATCCTCAGTAAGGCTGAAATACTTTGTTCTACAAATGTATCCCATGTATTCCATATTATTTGCAAATATGACAATCTGCAGCCTGAGTGACTCAATCGAGGATTCAGACAGCCTCCTCACAGTATAAAGTGAACTAGCTCAAAACTGGTAGATTTTGAAGTAAGGTGGTTACTTAGGTACGGCTGGAAGAAATAATAAGGCATGAATATTTACACCGAAACTCTGATGCTTGCTAACGACCTGTGCTCATGCATCATACTGTAAACCTTCATGGCGCTGACTTAATACCTCGGCGACTCACTAAAAGGCTGTGATCTTCATATTAAGTCATGAAAATGTGTATTAAAAGCTCTGGCAGAATAATTTGTTTGACAACTTGCACCTGCATTCCTATGGCGTGAGACTGATGATGAAACACGGTGATAATGGTATATCTCTAGTCTATATCGCAGTTTCATCCTATTTGTAGGGCCCAGAACATATTGAAAACTAGCTACAGCAATGTTGCAAGCCCCTGCTATTCTTTCCAAGCCCTTCGGCCAAGCTCTCAGCATGAATAAAATGCGATTCGTAAATCAATATGTTATCACGATCTGTTCGTCGATCCAAGATGGTTGCTTGTCGCTCAATCGTTTCTGTGGTGCGTTAGTACCTATCCTTCGCCTACACGAACTCCGTCTCGTATATGTATATCACTAACTTTATGCATTTGACGGTATTGGAAAAGTTAAATGATCAAGCTTCATGAGGGATTAGGTTGCCCACAAGGCATCCATATTTGAGAAAGAGATGTCCATCGGACATTTTCAGCCTCTGCATGCAGTTTTTGGCGTAAACATTAGTTAGGGGTGACGTGAGTAACATTTGGCGAGGTTGATATGTCGTAATGAATGATTGGCACAGCGAAACATCTAGGTTTAAAATTACATGGAACGATAAACGGAAAAATCCGATTTTTATTCATATGCACAACGTGAATTCTAAGTGTAAATGTATTTATCTGTACTCCGAGATATTTTTTTAAAAAAATTATCTTAAAGTTGAAATGGCTCGTTTATCCTCATTATCAACTAAATCGTTAGCACTTACTTCATCTATTTCACGGCAGGAGCTCTAAGTGTCGGAGAATCAGCTGGGGTCTCTGGAATAAGCGACCAACACTGAAATTTTATGAGGATGTGTAAAGCTACTGTTTCAGCTGTGCTTCGTATTCATAGGCATACTAATTCTTGCCGCTGTGGATTTGCGTGGATTGTTTCGTTCCATGCTTTCCTCTCACCCTATCACCGTCGATCTTTGAGAACTGTGGGCAGAAGAGTGTACATGATATGACTGGCGTGTACAATTGCACGTTCTGATCATAGGCAGCCCAGAAGTGAAATTACCTGACTGTAGTATTTGTTTATGCTGTTAATGAAGTCATAAAAGCTGTTTTAAGCTATTTAGCTGCTTATCGCTGGCGAGAACAAGCGAGAATAGGGCCAGACTTTTAGTGATTTCAAAATCCGCTCCACTTGTTCATGGCTTCACCCGATACCATGGCGCGCTGTTAACATTCATAAAAATTACGAAAACGTCATTTAAACAGCAGTGAACTGTACCATTGGGAGAACATTTGATATGCCAGGAAGAACAATCTGATGCGGCAATCGTATTCTTGTAAGAAATAATAAACCCCCTAGTGTACAATTTGGATTGAAGGCATACTGAAATTTTAAGCTGATTTTTTCGTTGGATCCATCACGATGTGTTCAGAAATAATATTTACGTGATTGCCTGAGCCAAGGTATATATTTACAACGTGCCATAAATCGGCTAATGAGAGAGAAGACGGTGAAGGAGACGCTGAGAAATGGACAAGATGAGAACTTTATAAAGACAAAAGCGTATGAAAACTGCTGATAACTTGCAATAGTAAAACTAACGAAAAGTCACTTCACTATTGTAAAGTTTTGACCGTTTCCCAACTCTCTTGGATTAATACACGTCATTTAGCAATACCAACGTAACATTTTACTATGACAACATGAGAAGTTCCCTTCTCATTTGTAACTGTGGGATATCTCATTTGAATGTCGGACGCGAAGATGAAAACATCTGTCGTAGAGAAGTAGCTGGATCATGATCACTGCCAAATGGCGGTGCATGTGAACCTGTCTGAAGCTTTTAGTCGTCTTCGTTGGAGAAGATTGAGTGGGATGTGAAAAGTACGTATTTGGCCACTTTCGCATTTGCCACAATACAGTTCGTTTTGGTGGGTTCTTTGCACAAAAACAAAGGATTTCTTCTTTATCGGAGCATGGAAATTTGTCCACTGAACTGGAAATCCTTTGTTGTTATGCAAAGATCCAATGAAAACAAACTGCAGTATGGGAGATGCGAAAGTGGTCAATATTTATTTTGGGGAGGAAATTTTCGAGAGTCATTTCAAATTTGAATTTTTCACAACTGGTCCGGCTGGCTCTCAAAGTAAATAAATTATTAATTTCATGCAATTGAGTGTAAATGCCTAACATTCTAAGAACATTACAGATTGATAAACTCAGAATATTTTAGAATGTTATAAATGAAGTAATAAGGTGCTTACTGACCTTATCTGATCAGTGATTTTCTTGTATTCCGAAGAAATTGGAACAAAATAAAGTTTCTCCGCTTTTCTAACCAAGTCTGGAGCCCACGCATGTGTATAACGTTTGGCAGCGGTGTTAGCTGGATCAGTCAGGGAAGAGGAAATAGTGCCCTGAATGAGAGACCTCTTGTTTTATCTTAGTTATCTTTTAACCTTTGCTCCCAGGGTTTTTGAAGGAAATTGCTCTCCCGAGTGTTTTCAATTGTTTTATGTCAAAAATTATCCGCATAAGTTTTTTGTTTTATATTGTTCTAATAGATAATTTATGCACACAAGGATCGCTCAATATACAATATGTAATATATTATAATATATATACACATATAGGTAGACATGGTATACTGTTTTTACACCTACAATGCTAGTTTATTTCATTTTACACACGACCCCACAAGCGGCAGCGCTTAAACTTTATCGTATCGAAAAACGTACGTGAGTGAACATTGAAGGTTAATGCTTCTGTGTTCAGTGTTAATTTTTTAGGTACTCTATTCGCTTGTTGTCAGTTTTCTTGAATGTATTTTTAAAGGAAAAACTCTCAAAATTGTTTTCTATAAAACCTTCTTGGTTCTTATATTTCAGAGGCTCATCCAGAGATCAAGAAACTAATGACAGTGGACCACCGCTTCAAATACCACGTCATTCTTCTGGTGATACTGCAACTCCTAACCATCCCTCTGATACCGACTTTGTCGTGGACAGGATTTTGCATTATTACATATTTCTACGGAGCAGTTATTAATCATGCAATCCTTGATGCGATTCACGAGATTTCTCATAATATGGCCTACGGGAATGCCAAACCACTTCACAATCGCCTCTTTGGGATTTTCGCCAACTTGCCTACGAGCGTTCCGGTCAGCGTTACCTTTAAGCGCTACCATCACGAACATCACCGTTACCAAGGGGACGTCGCCCTTGATCCTGACTTGCCCACGGAATTCGAAGGAAAATTCTTCAGCAATAGTTTCACGAAAGCAATATACGTTGGCTTAATTCCTTTTTTTTACAGTCTGCGTCCGTTATTCGTCAACCCGAAGTCGCCAACAATATTAGAGTTCTTGAATTACGTGGTGCAGTTGTCCTTTGACTTTGTCATATACTACTTTTTCGGCATAAAACCGCTGGTCTATATGTTAGCCAGTACACTAATTGGGACAGGCTGGCATCCCCTAGGCGCACAGTTCATCGCTGAGCACTACGTATTTCGTAAAGGACAAGAAACGTTCTCTTACTATGGTCCTTTCAATTACATCACGTTCAACGTTGGATATCATAACGAACATCATGACTTCCCCAACATTCCCGGCTCCCTGTTGCCCAAAGTTCGTGAAATAGCACCAGAATTCTACAACAACCTTCCTCATCACAGTTCCTGGTTGAAGGTCATCTATGATTTCATTTTTGATCCTGAAATCGGTCCCTACGCGCGAATAAAACGACCGAGTAAACAACGAGGACCGAACAATAACGATTTAGGAAAAAGTCACCCAGAATGATCTGTTTTATGTTAGTTTGAAGTTCGATCCAGAGCATGTGAGGGTTGGTAATCGTATTTAGCATTGTAATCTAAATAAAATATTGAAGTATTCTTTCTTCAGAAACTAATGAGCAGTTATGTATATTTATGCATCAATCTGTAAGGAAAAATTGCATTTATGTTGAATAACACCAGGAAAATTAATAACAAGGAAGTCCCCCTTATTTAGGACCCCAGTTCATTAACCACTCAGTACTAAGGTGGTCCGTTACAGTCGTAGGCAAACCAAACATCTTAAATGTAACAAAATACAACAAACAGTGAACTCGCTCTGCCAAGGAGACAAATTAAGCAGTGTTGTGGTCAAACAAGACGCCCGCTGACCAGTGCCTGCACTCACACCCACACACTGGCAGAGTTTTTGTCAGTGTTCATCCAGTCCTAACCATCCCCAGCTACTGACAACCTTGCATGATTTGTATTTAAAGATGCCAGGGGTAGCACCATCCTGCGAATTCTGGGTGGGACAAGAATGGTCCAGTGCTACGCCTTTTCACTTTCAAGAGAGACCCTCCCAGACCCTCCGTGGTTCTGCAGGTGAAAGATACTATTTCGCGATCTTCCTAAATGTTAGCCTTTTTGACGAGTTTAGAGACAGTAACGAGATTTTTTTACCCCAGTAGATTAGACGGAACTCATCTCGTAGTAGTAGCGGGCAGCTGTGTCTAGGGACAAAACAATGTTAGATTGGATTCTTTGCTCTTAGACGGAGGCCATTTTTTGCTGGCACGAGGTTAAGTAGAATATCGTGGACTTATATGCTAAAATATAGACAAGTTCTCAGGACTGTTGAAAGTATGCTGCAATTCGCTTAAACGCTTTTGGAAAGAAGCAGATGAGATAATTATTTCATAATTGTACTTCTAAGGAAATCAATGTTTCACTAGTGTCTGTAAATATGATATCATTTCCAGACATGATCGCTGCCTTCTGCGTTGTGGTTTTCACAGTAAAAATAAAATGGATTTCTTTTTTCTTTCCAATCGTTAAGCAACGTTTACAATCTCTTAAAGATGACTAAGTGCAAGTTTAAGAAGTAATTTACAAACGCCGTGTCTGTTTCGCATCAGGATAAAGAGACGTTCGGTTTCGCCTCGTGTGTATACCCACATACAGAACAGCAACTCGTTTAATTTGTAAATAGTACATAAACCACAAGTAACCTACAGACACATGAAGCCAGGCTTATCTTTTCCACTATTCCAATCTTTCCAACTATAAATTGCCATTTGCAGGTCCATTTCTTATCAGTTTTGATAGTCATGAACAATGGTATGTTGTTTGCGCACCACAACAGTTTCAAATTTGTACAGAAAGTCGGAACTGGTAAGGCAAAGTCTAAAAATTTCCTACCATGTTTTTCTTGCTATTTTCCACGTAATTCAAGGACCAATCAGATTGAGAATAATTAGTCGTAGACAACTGAAATAAATATTAGGCAGCTATGGCCATGTAGCATTCAGTTTAACAATATTCACTTATGATTTTCTCTTGGTTTCTCAGAAAATGAAATCATACCTTTGATATTTTTTTGACTTTCGCTAACTGGTAACCATTGGAGCTGATTAAAATTGACTCCAGTACTCCATTCTTTTTTCAACCAAGTCGCTTTCTTTCCTCGTTAAATTCTTTCTGTCCGAACAGGTTCCGTATTATTTTCCCCTGGCTAACGCCAGACGATTTTACTCGCCAAAGCCAGACCTCTAGGCAGGAAAGAGTTAAACTTAGCCACGATACCGAAAACATTCCCGTTTTTCTACCAGCATTTATAGAAAAAACGCCTAGAGAGCTGAGAGGACGAGTAATTTGTGGTGACTGGTGGGGAAATTTTCCTTCGAAGTAGAACGGCGGGTACTATTACCAAAAATTTTGAATTCATCTAATTTTCCACGAGTTTCTGTAGCTTTACATGTATACCTTCCGGAAACACAGCAAAAATGCTTGCTATTCTCTTAATAAGATAACCCGCGAAAAGTAATATAACATTAAAATTTTAGTTCTTCGGAATATATTAAGAAATAGACAGAACAAAGCATCGTGAAAACTAGATTTCTGTGATATTTTCACTGTAATATGAACATAAAAATGCAGTGGAATTATTAACATTTGTGAAAATTGATTTGCCGATTGGCGATTGTTGAGAAGGGAAATTTTTTATTTTTATCTTTTAAATTAATGGGATAAAATCCAGGCAACTTTCCTTTTATTTTACAATCTATTTCTTGTGCAATACTTGCTTTATTTCAAAATATTGTTCAAGCACTTATACAACTGCAGTTACCTCATGAACCTTAAATTACAGGAGTCTTGAGCAGGTATCGTCATTTTAAATACAATTGCACTTTGTTCCTTAGTATATAATTTGCAAACAGACAACAGGTAGCCAACTCTTCGTTTACCTTAACCACTTCAGTCAAAGCGAAATTAGAAGCCTCTTGTGATGAAAGAAAAAAAAGTTACTGCGAGCTTAGGAGTCCACAGGGAAGCGTTCACATGACAACTAATAAAATTAAAGAATGTTTACTTTGTTCGAGAGGCTGAAACCTCCAGTTGACAGATTACAGTTCTGTCAATGAGGCTGGTCAATTACAAAATCACCTTACCTTTTTGGGCAATAACAGTAATAATACAGTATTCCTAATCTAAAGTCAGAATGAATTGATTTCTTTTGAACGCAGAGACTGCAAACACTTTTCAACAACGGAAAACCAACACAGTGATTAATTTCAGTTGCAAATACGGAATTTAAAGTTCTTGAGTTTTTTTTCTAACTTAACCATCTCTTTCTCATGGAGTTAAATATGATCATCGCGCTCAGAGCCACACTTTTTGTTTGCTCGTCGCCCTGGTAACTGTGAAACAGATAAAACAAAATTACCATTAACTTTTGCACCTGTGCCTCCTTCATTGTTTCTTTGTTGAAAATATTTTATTTGCCAAATGCAAAAAAGACATTTTAAGTTCATTGTGCAATTCACGTTTTCCGTATTTGCGAAGAGGAATTTCTCCTAGAAGACTAGAAAAGGTGAGACAAAAATATAAATTACTATTTCTAGAGCAACATTTAAAATGACTAATAGCAGAATATGAAGCAGCTTCCATTCGTATTTTACCGTAACATTTATTTACGCCTACGTTCGTCGACAGACTGTGGGAAAAAAGCACTAATATATATATATATATATATATATATATATATATAACGTTCAAGCCATTTTTTTAAAAATGCAATCGGTGACAGATATATCAACGATGACTGCGTAACTGCAAAACCAAAAGTCGAATCTTCCAGTTTGAGCTCAGATCATCGTCTCGGGTTTTCATTTGCATTTATCATTTGGAGAAGACTTAAGCTGAATTTTAGAGAATCACTCTCACAAGGAAATTGGAATGGATGTAGATTGCCTGATATTGGAAAAGTAATAGAGCAGAAAGAACGTGGTGGAATAACACATGTGCCATGAGTAAATCGTTAAAAATAAAACAAAAAACAAATATGTTTTAATGATAAGCCGTTCTGAGGCTCAATACATTTTTTTCCAAGATAATTTTGTAGACGTAGTAGGCATTTGTTTTGCTGCACCACAGAAGTTGCAAGAAATGGTGTCGTTCATTGACATAACTCTCATTACGATCAAGTGTTTCTCAGGAATAATAATAGTTTCGACCGGAATAAAGCCCTGCAAGCTAGCGATGAAGTGTAAAGATTATGACGACCACTAGATAATATTAATGGAGTAAATACTTCAAAACACTTCTCCATAATAACGGGCCTAAATGGAGTAAATACTTCAAAACATTTCTCCATAATAACGGGCCTAAATGTATCGTAAGGACAAAAAAATATGCAAAAAGATGTAGGTGCATTCATGTGAGAGGATTCCCCGCTGTCCCAGATGTGGTTTTCTTCTTCAGTTATCCAATTTCCGCAAATTACATGGAATCACATGTACTACTAACTTCAACCAATGGAATTACGGACGACTATCTACATCGTAAAAAGTCAAACAAATTCCAAAATATTGATCGAAAAATTCACTTTTATGTTTACAGACATTAAGCGGTTACTTTCTTGCTTTCCAACTTCACATATTTTTAAAATTTCATTCATCTTGTATCGTAAAATGGTGTTGGGAGCCATTTCGTCAGGTCATAACGCTACCAGTTGGTTTCCAGGCTATTTTTTCCTGGAAACAAACTCAAATCCTAAAATTATACGTCGTGCGTCGACTTGATTTGCATGGGCGTGAAGACCCAGCTAGCAAGTTCAATTACACAAAAATGGTAAAAACTTGTAAACTTTGGCCAGCAATTCGACCGTCATGCAACCATGGTTACCGTCGGAGTCAGTGGTTGGGTGTTCTCCGTCGGAGACTGGGGAGTATACGGCTGAATAAAGGAAGGAATATCTAGTGTTGGTTTTGTTAAATAGCCAGCTGGTTTCGTAAATCCAGATAAGCAACGGGATCAGGACACAACGCACATCGATGTAGAGACCCTGGGTAAAGGGGGAAATTGTCCCTTACTTGCGTGGCTGGCAGTGTTATTCTATGCGCGTAACTACTACACACTCACTTTGCCATCTCTGCACCTTTAATGAATTTCCCGCTTCTGCTTTTGATTGCGGTTCTTTCTTAACAATACATATGAAAATACAGTCGAGCTGGTATGCTTCACATAGACACAGACTGAATGAACGAACAACATAAGATTAAAGCAACGTATACAATGTATATGAAAGAGACCAGATGATAATTGTAAATTCACATTAACATAGTAAAATTGGTGAAACAGTTTTTGTTTTCAAGTCTGTTCCGTTATTCTTACGAATACTGTGCTAGGTTTTGGTATTTAACTCGCGGTTACGTCCCCTAACTATTGAATCTTTAGCTAATGATGATAATAATAGCCATAAAATATAGTAAGGTTAAAATTCAATATCACATTAACATGGCGATGGATTTACCCATTGTGCATTTATAACAGAATTCCGTCCCATTCTCTGAACGAAGGAATTTCGGGATGATTAGCTCAGACAAAACTGGGTGCTATCGGAAGAAAAGTAAAAATCAGGGCCCACCACTAATCCTTCTAATGTCATTAAATTTCACTGATGTACAAATTCCTTTAAATTGAAGACTGTAATCAGTCAGCCCGCGGCAATAAAAATACATTTTCAATTAATCGCTACGTACCAGTCTTTCTCTCTGGGATTGCCAGGCATTTGCTAGGAGATTTGCTGATGAATTTCCTAATATTTTATTTCAATCAGAATGGATAAAGAAGATCCCTCTCGGAGGCACAGTCCCCTAAAGCTACCGCCAAAGAGCAGGTTCAACGATGAAGAGTCAACAGCGGTACTTCGACTTCTTTTAAAACAGCAGAAGTTGTTGGATAACAAAGATGACAACCCCGCTTTAAAAATAGTTCCTGGGAAGTCTTCAAAACTCCTTCCCCCCGTCTCTCAGAACGATGGAGGAACCAATAACGAAGGAAAAATATTTGTACGACAACCGGCAATGACTAGTGATCAGGATCAATGTCAAAAAACGCTGTCCTCCTTTCATGTCCTGCCTCTTCTCGGCTCAATGGTCGACACGGGGGTCTCCGAAGAAATGTTTCGGAGCCAAAAATTAGCAAAATCTAAAGAACGGCCAAAGGGTTCTTATGGACGGCGATAGGATCTTTCACCGCAACAGAGTCATGAATGGCAACCACTAAAGCAGCAACAAAAACAGCTGGAAATCAAAGAACCGCGAGAACCACTACAGCTACAATCAAACCAGCATCGCAAGAACTCATATCAAGAAGGGACGTTTAAACGGCAAGAAGTGACAACCTATGTTGACATTAGAAACAGTCGAGAGTACGAATATCACAGCAGTGACATACATAAATTAAACCGAAGACATATAAATTGTCCGGTTTCTTCCGCAAATTTTAAGAAATCCAAAAATGTTTTTCGACGCACAAACAGCTGCCCGGATTCCAAAGAGATCTCTAAATATCCTTTGCTATGTAACAGGAAAGAAACCAATGATTGGGCTCCTCATATTTGACAGCCTCACTACAGTCAAGTAATTCTGATCACAACCAATGAACACTTTCGAAGAAAAAACCGTTATGACTCATTCAAAGCACTTTCATAAACTGTTTAAATACGGGATGAAACTTTCACTACTTGCATGTACTTAGTCTTAATAAATTAATACCTTAATGCTCAACTTTCTAAATAATTTTAGGACTGAAAGCTAAAGAAAAACATAAACGGGGTTTCAACCAAACACTCATCGACCCGTTCACTCCAACAAGATTTATTTTAACTCGGGATTATTAATGGGGATGACAATTTCGTGAAACAAAACATTTCACAAGTAAATTTTCCGCCTGATTGCAGTAATTTGTATATCAATAAATCAGGTATCACTATAGCCATAATTCATTGCTTGCATTGCTATCTGATGTTTTCTCTCTCGCAAATTTTCATGTGTGTATGGTAACAGAATGCAACCCACTTCGTTGATTCGTGAAGTAAATTTTGGCTCAGATATATATATTTTGCGAAGAAACAATTCTAGTTAGATTGCCAATTTTTAGATGGCGGTAAGTATGAACCTCCACATATTAACATCTTAAATTTAATTTTTATGTTCATCGATTTCCTAGTTCCTGTTTTGTGGAACACCGAAAGTAGAATGAAAAATCGTACATGGGACTCAAAAATACGAAAGATTATTTGCCTAGTGGCATTTCGCATATACACGTTTTGATAAATCTTTTGGTCTAACGATCACTTTTACGAGACCTTCGGCTTGGTTTCTAAAAAAATGTATCTTGTCTAACGGGTAGCAGTTTCCATTCGATACAAACCCCAAAATACTAAGTATAACAAGCTATAACAACGTCGCGTGAGGCAATTTAGTAAAAACTTACTCCTTTCAACAACGATCGGGTGTGTATTATTTAATCATTCCGAAAGAACAAATCAAATGACTACTACTTATCACCAGGGCAGAAACAGGTGATAGCAGGTGACAGCTCTTGCTTCGAATATTTAACATAACAGGTGCCGCTGATACTCATGAAAAGAGGAATAGAATACATTATAAAACCTCCCATATTCCAGCTTACAGTTCAGAACGGTAAGACTAGGATGCTTAGTGATGCAAGATACTGGTATTTGGGAGGGTAACATGGCAGGTAAAGATCACCGGAGAGTAGTTTTAAAGCCCCGTCCGATGCTACGACAGCCGAGGCTCGAAGACAGCGCCCATGAATTGCTAGATTTATTACGAACCCAAGAAGTATCAATTAACGAAACGCTTTTGAAAGAAACGACATACCTGTTGTCATTGTCGTTGGATCGAACCACCATGCCACCTTTACCGTCGATTGCAAAACCAAACGAAAAAAAGAAAGGGATGATAGCCAAAAGACAGGGCATAGAAAACAACGTTCCGTCTGCGTCAAAGCATTCGAAACAGCCAACAGAAAACACTTCGAGTGATGAAGAGAATGGCAATGCCTCGTCATCCTTTTCATTTATTACAGCTTCGAATGATTACGGGAAAGTAAATCCAAGGCATCGATTGACCTCGCTAGATTCTCGCGACGAACATAATACACACGGCAGAAGCTTTGGTTTAGCAAAGACGCGAAGAAAAAGAAGTGATTCGCGAGATAGTTGTTGAAATAATTATAATGAAAAGATTGAGTTAAAGCGGTTATATGAGTATATTTTCACGTACGTAGCAGACTACAATGGTGGAAAGCTTGACTATGATAAAGCAAGTGTGATGAGTCTAAGAAGGAACCATAATAGATGGCTAAAAAAAAGCTACACAGTGAAAAAAGAACTATAGGATACTTTCATCTCTGGTAATGCACGCTCATCTAGATATCTCTAAGGAAAAGCACTGAGGACGTAAAAAGCTGCACCGATTGATGGTATAACAAAATTGAATAGTCTTATTAAGCCACAGATAGACAGAGAGTTAAAAAATTTAGGTAGTCGAAATAATTAGTGCGCACGCGCAGTAAGTGTATCCACCTGTCTCAAATATTTCGTAAAACTGTTCTCGACATTAGTTTGGATTAACGCGCGAAAATGACTCACGAAAGCTCAGGTAAAATACTTATCAGCTTGCACATGCTTAGTTAAAGGAACAGAAAAAGTCTTTTTTTTTAATAATAGAAACAGCATCCAAATATCATCAACAACCTATGGAGTCATAACTATTAATTATTTAAATAAAAAAACGAAAGCAATATGATTATTATTAAGGTTTTAATTTGAAATGAGATTGGATCCAAAGCGATCTTTTATTGATGGTAAACTCTTAGAATAATAATAAAAAAAAGACAAAAAAACCCCCAGACGTATGACGTATCCCACAATTTTACAACGAAACACCGCAGGTATATATATACTTGCCCCAAAATTAAACTGGCAGAGGTTGACTTTGTGCGGACAAGGTCGTTGTCGTTATGGTAACGATAATTTTTGAAATGGGTCGTGAAAAGGACCCTAAAAGTATTCCTGAAATTAATTAAATGGAAGACAGATAACTACAGCATCAATTAACGGTCAAACAGCGAGGGCGAGTTGTCTAATTGTTTAAGAAAGCAACTAGTCGGGGAATATATTATTTTAAAGAAATAAAAATTCGTGAATTATTTTGATCTATTGCTTGTATTAGACCGGTTGATATTCCCGTTCAAGAGTTTCGGCAACGCCGCCAGAGTTGATTTTGTTTGTATTGTTCCTTCGGCCACTCCTCGCCTTGTGTTTTTATTTTTAAAGTTATGATGGTTGATTTACGTTTTAATTTAATGCGAGAACTCGCTTTTCTTGTTATATCCTATTCAAAAATAATTTTACATTTGCCTGTCGTTTGTCGTACTGACGTAAAGTTTAAACTTCTTAAAACTTCCTTATTAACAATACATCAGGTTGAATGAGGACAGCTTGCATGTTGATGAGAGGTACTAGAGATTAAATATCCTCTTGAAAACAAATATAAGCTGAGGCAATCATTAGGATTACGGTGAAATTATACAAAAGCACAACGGTTCTTTCTTAAAAGTTTCTCCATTTCGGATATGTCAGTGGCGGAGACACAGATTCCAGACTGGAGGGAGCCCTCAGAAACCAAAATGTCAGTGTTTTGGTAAGGTTATAGAGACAACGAACAATATCTAACCGGGGCCCACTTGGACTGGTTTTTTTTTCAACTTTTTTTTAAAAATAATAGAAAGTGCTGGAAATATGATTCCCATATTTCGAGGGACTTGGATTTTCCATTGCTCTGAGATTGAAAGTACTTCTCAAGGGAAGCTGAAAAAGCTGAAATTTCGTTTATGATTAAAGATTCTCTCTTTACTCTTTCGCAAATAAATTCTCCGCTTTTTATGATTTATACCTGGGATAAAGTTGCAGTTGATTGAACTCGAGTACTTTTCCGATATCCATTAACCCAAACAATACTACGACATTAGTAAGGTACCAGAAATGGCCAAAAACATCCAGGGTTAGAGTTCAATGAAGTATCGATGTCAAACTTTAAAATGGTCGTTTGGGGAAAACGATATTCTGCCATAGTGAATGTTAAGATTCACCACGATTTTCAAAAGTAAAAACTCTGAGAATTGCTTGAAACATCGCGTATAGTCCTGTAAGACTAAGGGAACTGCATAGATTATTTCAAATAATTTATTCTTAAAGTCTTAGAACCTCTTGACGATCAAACTGTGGAACGCCATGCACTCAGACAAATTCTAAGCTCCAGGCGGCACTCGAACAAGCAACTTTCTGAACGCTAGCCAGACGCTCTAACCATTATTTTATATTTTCCGCCAAATTGCCGACAAACCATTAACAAATGCAGTTGGTCAAAAAGAATTTAAATGATCTTCGGAGCCGACGAGGGTAAAGTAACTTCTATGCCTCAGCTTTGACATTTTTCAGAAATTAATCTGATTAATTTCTATCATTCGAAAGAAATAACACGTGGACAGCCCCAAAAAAGTTATACAAACAAAACAGAAAGGTAGAAAATTTACAGCAACGTGGAGTGTTAATCGAACAATTAATATGGTTTTAACCTCAATATATATATGACGATTAAATGTGTATTGTATGTCGTTATTGTGAAGAACTCATTAACTTTGAGATGCAGTAAATTATCATAAGATAATAAATATTAACCAGTGATAAAATGGGGGTGTTTGACCGCAAACCAATGGGTCGTGGCCTCTACAATTTCGTTGCTGGTTACAGAATTCATAATATCGCAGTCGTTTCATAACAACCAGAAACTTTAGGATATCGACCTACCAAACAAACGTCGAAATAACTTGTGCAATTTGGTAAGAAATGGAATAGACGCTTGTCAATGTTGTAAGATTTATGGTATGCATCCACTAGCAAGACAAATAGACAAATTCCAATCTGGATTATCCCGAGGTAATTAGTGGCTAAAGCGGAGTTATTTAATATTCCTTGTTAACTTGAAGAGTTTGATGAGGTTAACTTGATGAGGGTTTTTCTTATACTTAAAGTGCTCCATCTGAAGTGTTTACGACGGTAAAACCAGGAAAATCAAATCTCTGAAGCTCTCAGTCAAAGAAATAGAAACTTGCAGGATTTTTGCTCAACATTTGAACCTTGTATGTTTGGTTTCGCATTCAGACGAAACAGTCAAGTTCATAGTCAAGATGGAAAAGAAAAAAGATAAAATTCAAGACGAGGATTTAGCAAGCGCGAAACGGGATCTGTTGATGCGTTTTATTAAGGACCAAGAATCTTTGCAAACTAGGCAGACAGATCTAAAACCTAGCAACGACACGACACTTGATATATTGGATAGACTTGCGGTTTCCAAGGAACTTTCTCAAAATCAGCACAACAAAGGAAGGGGGGATTTGAAGAGCACTTTGGAGCAGAATGAACATGTCAGCAAAATCCGAATGCTAGACGAGGTTGGTGCTCTTAAGAGAAAAGATGTGAGTTGTCGAATTATGAGCAGTAGAACACGTGGGCCAATGCAATGCCTACGAGAGGAAATGTGTGACCCTGTGAACGTCACTGTCGGCAATCAAAACCTGGAAGCAAAGGAAGAAAGGATACGGCTCTGTAGCACGACAAAACTAGAGAGTATTCTGCACCCAACGGAAAGACGTTGGTCGGATGAGAGCCAACGAAGGTTAAGATCAGCACCTGCGTTATCATTCGGTGAGGATGCTGGGCAATTTTTAAGACATGGGGAAATCAACGTCATTGAAGCAAGAAACTTGAAGTCAAGGAAACTGTCTTCGCTGAGCATCGTTGTGCCGACGGAGACAGAGCGTGGAATTAAACAAGATTCGACGAGGTCTTGCATAAAGCATCCGATAACTTGTACTCACATTTCTCGACCTCTCAACGGCAGTTCTATGACTATGAGCATTCCCTCAGTAGATGTTCAGCTGCTGGACGGAAGAACAGTTTCTTCGCTAACGGGACAATTGGCAGTGTTTCACCTGCCACCCATAGCTCCAGAAACCTCTGGGACACAACCGTCAACGAAATGATTAGAGCCTTTCATCATGTGATTGTTATTTTGATCACAGGTTTTAAAACACCAATACTGAATTGATTTCAAAAAGGTTTCCAAAACAATTTTTTGGTTGATTGTTTGAAACTTAGAGTAATTATCATGCCTATATGAAGCAATAGGAAAAGACATCTTTCGAATTTCCGAAGTATGATAAACAACAGCATATTTTTATTGACAAAAAACAGGCTTTGAGGTGTTTCACTGGTTACGAGGGAATGAATTGACCAAAAAAGAATAGTGAATAAGGTTAAAAAAGAAGTGAGGGACGAGGATGAGGAAAGAGAAAGATGAAAGAGAAGGAAGGAAGAAAAAACCTGCAACCTGGTGGTATCGAAAGTGTCTTTATTTATACTGCATAACTCCATCTGCCAACAAAGCTGTTTTCACTAAAGGTCCAGGAAGGGCATCCTTCATTGGTCCAGTAACTAGAGGAGGAAACCTGCACCACCAACACCCATAGAGCTAGGACCCAAGTAATCTAATTTTCGTAATAGTAGATACCACTCCTTCTCTCGAGTAAGAATCTCCAACCAAAAAAAAAAGGCTTTAACGACATCCTGAGTGGTCTAATGGGTTAACGCACCTCTTCTACTGGTAAGTTTCGAATACACGAGACAACACGAACGAGTACAGGATGGTCGAGTTTACAAGGACTGTACAGGAATTCGGCTAATTTATATGTACGACGCCGGAAGTTAACGCTTTCTTGCGAAATGTATGCTCACGAGTTAGATTCCAGAACACAATATTTGCACTTTGTAGCGCTAGAAAAATTACTGTTCCTTTTCTTGTATGGTAAGTACTATTTGCAATATGAGCGGCCGAACTGTATGGGCATTTACGAGGCGAGCTGAAGGTAAACCGTAAGTTGGAACATCACGAGACCTCAGACTGAAAGGTCAAAGGATTAAGGGAAAGGGAGATCGCTCCGTTTGGTTGGACCTGTGAATTTAGGGTGTCTGTTCCCGGAACTCCTCTCCGACATTTATTTATCGAACATATTAGTGTCTTAGTAATACTTATTAGTGTTATTCTGAGTTCGTAGAACTATATACATACGTGTTATTGTACGTCATTTTCCACGTTTTCTAAGGCTAAGTCCACAAATATGCGTTTTCACATCTATTCGTTTTCATTAAACTGAAAACGCACCAAAAATGCGTCCACACGAGCGTTTTTGTATCGTATTCGCCCGTCCACACGACGTCAGAATGTAATAAACAGTGTTGAGTAATTTTCATTTATTATCGCTTTTAAATGTATTAAGGCGACATAAAAAGTACTTACACAGACAAGCATCGCTTAAATGAAGCGGATTTATTTCTAGGTTTTCCGCGGCATTACATATCAGTAGTTATTCAAAAGAAAATCATCCATAAACTGCACTGTTTTTGTTGACTATTTCTTAACGACGAATTAAGAATAACCATGTTCTGTCGTTTACGGTCATTAACTCCAACCAGTCAAGATGAAGTCGTCTTCTGCTTAGGTGGCTGGAGCCAACACCGTTTTCAAAAGTTTCCGTTTTCGCACATCCACACAACAACGCGCCGTTTTCAAAAATTTCCACTTTCAAACCCGTTTTCGGTGAAAACGGAGATTTTCGAAAACGCTGATCCAGCGTTTACGTGTGGCCGCAAGGCGAAAACGAATGAATAAGTCTCCATTTTTGCATGAAAACGTATGTGTGGACGTTGTCTAAAGAACCAGACAAATTCTTCCACTGACTCTTTTGTCATCCGGTAATCCTTGACGAATTAACTATGGAACAATGACGTCAAACATCACTAAAACATTTACTTACGGTAAGGTACGGACCAAACTGTAGGAGATCACTTTGTCATGCGAAACGTGGTGCATACAACCTGAATGTGAAAGACGCCAGGAATTCATTGTATAATCGAAACCTTTTAAAAAAATAAACATGCAGACGTATGTAGACGTGGTCGTATAGACGGTCGGGAGCTTCTCCGGATAATCTTTCAGCAAACAAATATCCCTATCTTAAAAAATTAAAAAAGATCTTTTAATGGCTCAACAACTCAGACGGATTAAGGAAATCAAACCATCTCATCCAAGTTATCTACCATGGAATTTCAACAGATCTACCAAAAAGGACAACGCAGATTGCAAAACAAAAAACAGAAGAACAAGAAAATGGCGTATGATGACAAACTAGGATAGACGACAGCTATCTCCTCTCTGTTTCAATTAAAGACCATTCCCAAAGAAATAGACAGTTGTCAAGATACGTAAACCTTTAGAATTTCTTAAGATATCAGTATTCAGTACTTGCTGGAGCAAAATAAACAGTGTTATGATGTAGCATGGCCACGTCTTTTTCGCAGTGAAGTATGTTTTGCGTTGTCCAGGGTAAAACGAAGACCAACATGCGACCCTGAAATTTGTAAAGTGACTAGTTTACCATTGATATATACGTCTTGAAAAAAAAACAAATGATGCAGTACGTTGCGAATTAAAATCCCTTCATAACAAAACATCTTCAATTAAACGACGTTTTGTCAAACTTATTTAGAATTTTCAGCTGCCAGTTCAAGTTATGTTACTCATAACTTAATTACACTGCAATATTTGTCTGCTAGAGCAATCTTTTGTCCTGGTTTACCGTAAGAGTCTGTATACCAGCTACCAATTAAAACTGGTTTAATGAATCAGCTATCAAACAAATTTAACTTTGGTATAAACGGGGTGAAAATTTTCGATCTACCATTCGCAAAATTTACATTCAATATCGGCAGATGAAATACGCATTAGCAATGTTGACTTAAGTTATTAAAGTATTCGGTAATTAAGAGAGTGGTGTAAGGTTTAGAGGATAAAACAATCAGCTCAGGGTAGTCTTTCTGACAACATCGCGTAAGAAAAGGTTGGAGGACGACTGACCACAAACAGCAAGTGCAGGAAGCAATTGAGATTGAAAACAAGAAGTTACGAGGTAATAACTAAAAACCTAGTAGAAATAACAGCTGCAATACTCCTACTGTACAGTCAGTGATTGGATTTTGAATTGTTGCAGACAGTCAAAGACAGTGTTACGCCAAAAGCTAGCATCTTTGCATCGAATTGTAATGCTTCATCGTCTGTTTCAAAGACTATAAAGAAGGCTGGACAAATAAAATCGATGGAAAGCAATCCAGTCATTAGTTTCGCTGTCAACGCAGTATGACCGGTTGTCAAGGGAACCATTTAACCGTTTAAAGTTGTGGGGTATTTCTCTGAAATAATTGATCGCAAGGGATTAAGGAGCGAAAGATCAAAAGTTACCTACAGGGGAGACATAAGGCACCATGAAAAACAGTAAAGAAACGAAAGCGCATTTACCAGACCTTTCCATTGGACGCACACCGCACTCGGGCTATGCACGTTCGAGAAATGAACCAATGATCAAAACACAGCATCGAGTGTTGCGACCAACGGGCGCAACATTGGAGTCACATAAAACTCGCGAAAACAAACGTAATGCGGTCATGAAGAACTATTTTGAATCGAAACAGCTCCTGTCTTTTACCAAACATCTCGATGCCATGAAGGCGGTTTACTTTGAAAAAATGAGGCGCGAGAAACTGAGAGTTGGTAAATCGTTGTGGGAGCTTGAGCAGAAAAAACGGAAGATCATGCGACAGATTTATGAACATCCGTATTCTGATGCGAACAATGCAAGAAATCCAGCGTTGTTTTATTTCACACAAGACAAGATGAGAAGAAAAACAAGAAGAGACGTAATGGAAAAGAAAGGATAAACAACATTATCGTTTAACGATAGCAACTTGTAATATTCATATATATATATATATATATATATATATATATATATATATATATATATTCATCAAATAACCCTCTTATCTTAATATCTTATCATAAAAATACTTATCATAAAAATTCTTTACTAAAAATCCGACCAACATTTCAGGGCAATGCCCCTTGGTTTTGATAAAGGGGCCTTGCCCCGAAACGTTGGTCGGATTTTTAATAAAGACTTTTTATGATGATGATGATGATATATATATATATATATATATATATATATAGCTCTCTAAGAGCTGAAGAAGGGCTGGTCATCGAAACGTATGGTCAAATAAAATTTGGTTTTATTTGAGGTTTATATGTATGTACGTATGTATGTATGTACGTACGTATGTATGTATGTATGTATGTATGTATGTATGTATGTATGTATGTATGTATGTATGTATGTATGTATG
>JBAHVQ010000104.1:557001-567639 GCA_036872915.1 Nanipora kamurai
AACCGTGTCGTATCTTTATATGTAATAAAGATACGCTCGTTTTTCTTGTCGAATTTTCTCGGCTCTTATAAACATTTCTTTTCAAACTTTCTTCGCAGATTGGCGTGCTGAGGGGTTCGTTTTAGAAGTCATTTAAACAACTCGTAGATCGTGCTTTGTCGGATCTAAACACTCGGCTGTCGCCTCGTGTTTTATATCCGGATAAAGCACTCCCACTCGGTTTTTAAATATTACATACAGTACATACGCATCATGATAAAGGGTCTTTCCCCAAAATGTTGATGCAAGAGTAAAGTTTTATCTTGTTTTTTTTGTGGTTTCTAAACTTTTTTGGTGAGAGAATTCTTGTTTATTGTATATAGGTATACATGTAAACATCAGCATTATTTTGTACTTTTAACGAATGAAACTTGTGTATATGGAGGACGATTTTATCATACTGCATTCTTATCTCTCTATAGAAGCCTTAACCAGTGAAAGGTTCGGTCAATAAATCTTGGTTTAATATGCCTGATGATGTCTAGTTTTGTCATTTTATCTATTTCAACCAGGCATGATATCCGAAGCCTTCCCTTCATGTATATATGTATACATGTAAATATGTGTAAACATGCTACTCTTGGAGGACAACTCAACTTCAAAATGAGAGTCAAAAGGTTCCAGATGGTACGAAACTCATCAGTAACGTACTACGAAGCAACAATTGTAAATCTTCACCCACTAAATTTTTTGAAGAATATTGGAAGTCTATCAAAAGATAAAGTACAGATCATGATTTTTCCAGGGACTGTGCCACTGTTTTTAGTACTAGGGATATATTTACAATATTTACCCCAGTAATGAGGTATTGATAAACTTTTCGAACATTTTCAATGATGACAATCTTTTTTTTCTTAAAATTCGAAGACGTGTCACCACCAGTTGTTGGCATTTCCTGGGAAGATCGAGAATTTGTGAACATTGGACATTTAATGTGGAATGTATGTCGAAGTCACACTTTACATGACAGCTAGCATAGTTGTCGCTTCCTCGTGAGCTTTTTTGTCCTTCAAAAAAACGAAGAAATACGGAATGTTTCATGAAAATGGAGGAAAAGCCAATTGAATTTCTTACTGTCGAAAATCGTGATCAGTAAGTCCACCGTCACTCGCCGACGTTACCGATATCGTCGGCGTCAACATTATTCATCAAAATCATTAACATCATTTGAATATGATAATATCCGACTGTAGAACATTATCATTGTTATCAAGACATCAACATAATTATCTTTATCTAAATAACCGTCATTTTTACCTTCACAGTCAATATTACCATCATAAACAACAACCATAACCAAAAAGTGATATCAAAAAGAAATGAGAAAAGAAACCATTCAATTCGCTACGACAGAAGACAAACCTATAGCATAGAACACATAAACAACTCATCACAAACGTTGTTGCTAAAAGCTTTCCAATACCTCTTGATCTTTCACAGGTAGATCTAATGATTTCTCAATCCATTCTCGCGCCTTAGTCGTATCCCCAAGTTGTTGATAACACTTAAGATCACAAAAGAAAATTAAGTTTGTTATACCTCTTTGGTTCTGAAAAACTTCATATAACAGGTCCAAAAAGTGCATTCAATGTACATAAAACCAAACATTTTTGACTGCCAAGTCATGTTATCTTGTTTTTAACTAACTTTTCAATATTTGAAAATTAAATCAAACACTCCTTGACACAACTTCAAACTCCATTTAATTTGTACAGGAAAAAACTATCTTTTAACAGTTGTATTTATGATAAGATAGACTCACATTCTCAGTTAGATTGTCATGACTAATAGCTCACCTTTCCAATAAACAAGGAATTTGATTTCCAAAACCCAGGACTCAGCTGCTCGGCCTTAATGTTAAAAAAGGTAGTATTTTTACAATTATCCTTAGAAGAAGTTCCTTTCTGTTGTGTAACACACCTCTCCTAACTGTTATCAAAGAGAGGAAATGTCTGACAGAAGACTTGGACAGTACCTTATGGAAGTTTGACAAAGCTTCGTCAAACGATGATGTGGGAGGTTCACCAATAAATGTAGCAGCTGCCTGACGTTGCCACCATGACAACTTAGCTACCTAAAAAACAGAAAGCCATTTTAGTTACACTTGTGAAAGATCCACAATCTACCATACCATCTGTTGTCAAGTGAAAGTCAAACGAAGGAATCAAAGTCAAAAATATGATTGCGGTCAAACAAAAATCACTTGCCTATTTAAGCATACTAGTTAACAGTTTGTTGAAACAAACTGAGCTAGCCTAATATTAAAATGCATTTTTCCAAGTTGGTTATATACTTTTAACAGCCACTTTGAGTTACACAATAGTTTAGTTTAATTAAACAGACTTTAAACAATTCTACATCTTGTCATAACTACTGTAAACCGTTAGATTTAAATGGTATGGTGTCGTATACCTTAGTGCAACAAACTGCTGGAAAATGGTAAAGATCAAACCATTGGTAAATGGGAAAAAATTAAACCTAGATCAAGAATGTACACATACTATATGTACAATATATCAAAGTATACTGCTTGTCATCACCTCAAAACTCCAGCGCCCCATTAAATGGTAAACTGAGGGATCCTTTGGTTTCAACTGAATTGCTTTCAAAATGTGCTCCTAAAAACATCAGAAAGGAAAAGTACAGCACAAGCTGATTGCAATGAATTAAAGTGGAAATACTGTACTTTTCATTTCATTTTAGGATAAAACAATTCTATGCAGTATACCTTATATTTGTGACCAAGGGCCACCCTCTCCTTCAAAGGCTTATACTCAGATGTTATTCCCAGAAGAATGGCATACCTAATAAAGTGAAAAAGCAGAGATAAGATCTAAATTCTGCACTACAGATGTATCTAAACTTAACAAGAGTCATCAAATCGTATTGCTGGGTTAGTGGCATGTTAATGGCATGCTAGGCTTATCAGGTTATACCATTTTATTGAAATTAAGTGATTGAGAATTACTAGCTCTTTGCTTAGTCCTATGCCACCAAGAGTCAAGCTTATAAGAAAAGCACAGCCTTCTTTGTAACTAATGAAGGGGGAAAAATATTCCTAGATAATTGAGTGCTTTTGCTTACAGTTTACCAATTTAGACCAAAAACCACAACCAGCCAGCAATCTTAAAAAGTAAAGTATAAAACATAATCCAAAAATTAACATCTTGAAACTTGATGTTAGTGCTACTCCGAGTGACGAATCATACCGGACAAGTAGAGAAAACTTTACTTGGCCCGGCAGGGATTCGAACCCGGTTTACTAGTCCGTCTAGTAAACGGAAATTCGGACTAGTAAACTGAAGGTCGCGGGTTCGAATCTCTGCCTGGCCAAGTAAAGTTTTCTCTACTTGTCCGGTATGACTTGTCACTCGGAGTAGCACTAACATCATTATTCTTCACCCGAGTTCATCTTCTACTCTAGCCATCTTGAAACTTGAGATACAAGTTAAAACTGGACAAAGACGGGTACGGTACCTGTCTTCCTCTTGTTTTAACTTGTATCTCAAGTTTCAATATGTTA
Source organism: Nanipora kamurai (assembly GCA_036872915.1). Classification (NCBI taxonomy): domain Eukaryota; kingdom Metazoa; phylum Cnidaria; class Anthozoa; order Scleralcyonacea; family Helioporidae; genus Nanipora; species Nanipora kamurai. The sequence continues at coordinate 560,564 of JBAHVQ010000104.1, forward strand.
ATTTTTGGATTACGCTTTATATTTTATCAGTTTAGACATCTACAGGACTACAGGTGATAGCTTTGATTCTTGCTATACAATCAACTAAATTTTCAGCTGATTTTGGCATTAGGAAAAACCAGGCTCTTGGTATTTTCTGAATCAAATTCACCAGCAATTACCATTTATGTGCATCACCATTATTCTTATCAACTTCTAAAGCTTTGTCTACAAACTTCATGCCTAAAAATTCACAGAAAAATGCAAATTTTGAAAGTAATAAAAGTTTCAATGGTAACACCTCCCTCCCTCCATTGCTCTCTCGCTTGCTTAATTGCTTCCTCCCTCCCACACTCCCATTCCTCACTCCCTCCCTTTCCTTCACTCTCTCTGCTTTGCTCCCTCCTTTCCTTCATTCTCTCTTTCTTTTCTTTTCTTTCCTTCTTTCTCTCTTTCTATTCTTTCTTTCTTTCTTTCATTCATTCCTTTCTTCCTTCCTTCCTCAAGTATGTCCATCCATTCATTACCTCACTCATTTCTTGATTTGTTTTCTCATTCATTTTTCTTAGTCTAGGGTCTTTCTTTATCAAGCCGACCTTCATGAAGTATGTTCTTTTTTTCTTCTTCGTCTCCCTTCTTAGAAAGAAAAGATGCCTTCTTCTCATGTGCTCGAGCTAATCTCCATAATACCTCAACATTGTCAGGATTCTGTAAGACAATTATCAGTACTTAGAAAAATTATCATCGGTAAAATTATCAATAATGGCTATAAATTGGTTAAGACAACTTACTCTTGCTGAAAGATCCTCCAGAATTCTAAATTGTTTTTCATTATCTGCAATGTCAGCTTTTTCAGTGAGGTCATCACATTCTTTTATCAATTTCTCTACATGCACTATACTGCCACCTTGCAATCTAAAATTATAAGATTTTGGCAATTTTGTGAAAAAATAGCAAAAAATCAACAAGACATTAACTGCAGCTGCTATTAAAAAGCAAATGAGATTGAACAAGATCCTTGTATATCTAATATGACCCCAGGATGGCAGTCTTTTATCCCAGTATGATCACCAAGTATTTGCCCCAGGATTTTGTACAGACCAAGCAACAAAGGATTGAGGTCTGTGTGTAAATTTGGAGGGCAAATACTTTCCTGTACAGGCTAAACAAACGAGGTTAATATGGAATTTATTATATAAAAAGAAAATGTATAAATCGTTAAAATCATTTAAATTTTGCACCTCAAACTGCTAGCTGGTCTGTATGAAAAACTTATTGCACAGCTAGGAAGCCCATCAGCATGTATCATTTTGCATACTGACTAGAAAACAAACATTGTCACACAATATACAATATATAGCCAACTGACTGCGGGCACTACAGCATCACAGTTAATTTTAGACTATTAGATCCATATTATGTAAATGAATAGTAGAAGCAAACTGTCAGTTGCCTGATGATTGTGTTGTAGACACGTGAAACTCTGAGTAGCAAATGCCGCCCTAACTTTATTAAAGTTATATATATATATATATATATATATATATATATATGTACAGTGGAAATTAGTCTTTATAACCGAGATGTAATCTACTGTTCTGTACATCATGATATCCAATGTGCTTGCTTCCTTATTGATGATGAAATTCTTAATTTATTCATGTATATATAGACTGTGCTTCTATTTATGTATTGACTTGATTTGATGATGACTTTTAACATATATTTTGGCTATTTTTCCAGATGTTGCTTTGTTTTATACTTTTTAAAATTGTCAGCTGGCTCTGGATTAAGCAAGTACAGCCTGGTGTTGCTCCACCAGAACCAGTGTGGATATTTTCCAGGGGAGATCGCTGCAAAAGGGAGTATGATTGACAACAGTTTAAATGAGAAATGGAGCAGTTGACTTTGTAAACTAGATAAAAGGAGGGTAAAAGTTTTGAATGGTGAAAATGGTATATTCAACTATCTTCCTCCCTCCAAAGCAAAGGGACCATGTTTCCTACGTCTTTGATGCTTACAAGAGGTAACAACCTTTCTCTACTAGAGGTCTGTTCATCATCTTCATGAAGATCAAAGAAGTCATCCTCTGTGCTGCTCTCTTCTGATGCTAAATATTCAGTCTTGGTTGTCACTTCATGGCTACTGACACGACGATACAATTTCTTCAGGCGATCACTTGAAGTTGTCCTTTCTAGGTTTATCAGCAAACAACTTCTCAGCTCTTTAATTTCGTGAGACAGGTCATTTAGTGCTAACACAACCTCATGACTGTTACTATTTTGAGTGAGTTTCTTTGCGACGTAAAGACCAAAAGTGATTCCTGTCCCAAGACCCAAACCAAGCATGAAACAACGTCCTATAGTGGAAGCTGAATGTTGATTCTCCATTGTACTCTTTTTTAAACGCATTCCATAACGTTTTCAGCAAGCCTGGTGTCTTTTTGAAAGCATCTAATCCGGTCCATTCTGAAACAGTAACCTATTTCATAGCATTTCATTCATTTTCTTTAAAACAATGAGAATCAGCCAGTCATAAACTCTCACTGACAACTGAGGCAGCCTTATCCCTGTTTATGCCAATACAACCTTTGAACTTCCAAACAGACCCAAATTGATGACGTGTTTCGACGCGTAATATTTTGTGGTATAACCGCTGGTACAGATTTCCGGTGTTCATAACTTGAGTCAACCTTAGTATGTTGGAGTGTTATATCCGCTCCCGTTGCCTCAACCTCAAAAGTGACTTTTTTCCGAAATTTCCTTCTACCAATATTTTAAAATTTCTTTGATGGTTATGCTAAAGTTTTCGGTTTTACAAAATTTGAAGACATAAAATTAAATGCCAGTTTAATTCTGTACATAGCTGAAAGGGTGTATATTACTTGTGCAATATAAGGCCAATGAAATACTGTTCAATATATCTTTGGAAACTTGTTACTTAATAATTGTAGCAGCATATTTCCACTTGTTCAAGCAATATAATTGATGGGAATTCATGACCTATCTGACATGGAACAGCACTTGGCCCTTCCTCAGAATTGTCAAAATATCTCAGTCATCAAAAGATTTTAATGGAAGGCTTACTGATAGGTTGCCTGACAAAAATTTGCAAACTGACCACTCCAGAAACCATGGAAGGATTGGGTTCTGCATAATGAGCACAACCTATGATTGGTTAATGGTTGTATTTGTAAATTTTCATCCAATGACAGTTTAATGGTAGGTTGCCAGAACCCAGTCTTTCCTGGGTTTCTGTAGAGGTCAATTCCATATTGATGATGTTGGTTGGAGGTCTTGACCAAGGAGACCAGAGTAGATCTGTGGTGGGAATACAGTAGTTGACCTTTAGTCAGTCATTCAAGTAAAATATTCACAATATACCTGCAGAGCTATTACCTCCTTCATACAACTGCTAGTTGCTTTGGTAAACTTAATCAGTAAGGATGCCTTATGTGTTTGTGAGCACTTTAATAAGACTGGTGAGTTGTTGGTTTAGTCTAGATTCACTAGAACATTTCACTGTTTTAATTAAATATGGTCAGTGTTTTTCAAAACTGTATTATTGCAGTACTGTTTTATTCAGGGAAATACCATTATATATAGCAAGTGTTTGCCACATTTTTCATGGATAATGGCATCATATTAAAATAATTGTAGAGTGTTTTAATTTACTTTGAAGTATCTTTTAGTAAAAATTATATTAAAATTGAGATAAATATGAATCAGTATTAAACCATTGCCCCACATTTATGTCAGCTGATACGAAGGTGCGCTGCCCCAGGACATTAAATAATTTTAAAGCTCCCAGAAGGCCGTTCTGAACATGATTTGAGTGTTTTGAACTATATTGTCCACTAGATTAAGAGAGGTCATATAGAATATGATGCCAGAATAGATTATTACTTTAAAAATAAGTTGTTAAAACACATTTGATTGTTAAATTTTACTTATTTTTCCAGAAGAAATAACCCTATTGTTTCAAGTAAAATATCTTTTGAGCAACACCTGCTCCATGCCCACATCCCAGAGGGGCAACTCATTCTTCCAAGTCCTTCCCCACGTTACTCCAGTGATACTAAAATGCAGTAATTGTGGTTACTGGCTGTGAAATCTTCCATCAAAGTGCAAAGTTTAATCAGGCCTGGCCAGCTCCAATTATCATTTCCTACTTCTTGCAGTTGACCTCTCCCAAGGAGAGACTTATGGGTCCTCTGAACTTCTCCTAATTCATTTTTTTCTTTATTTTACGAAATTTTTTAAACTGCCTGGTGATCATTTTACATCAAAGAAACAAGTTCTTTTGTGTGACTTTTGGTCTTGTATAGGTATTATTTGAAAAGAAATAAACTAATTTGCTACACTCAGTATTTGTATTGTAACTGTTGAATCTATCTTTACATGGGTTTAAAAGTAGATGTGAGTGACCAATATTGTTCTTACATATACACTTGCTTTTCTTGTAAATGTTTTATTTAAAGTTTTTTATATTCAAAATCTCATACCATAACCAAAATTCAAGATTTTAATAGTTTGTGTATAATAAGAGTTGGTGACGGTAAGGATTCCTAGAGATATCCTAAAAGAAGTTAAAAGAAGTGGAACCAAAACAATCATAGGATTCCTGCACCAAATTAACAAGCATTATGTTTGATTTTATTTTAATATAGGAAATTGGACCAACTACTGTTGGTGATGAATGGTCAGACCCTGAGTTAATGCATTTCTTAGGAGCCGAACTGGTACATCAATTTGGTAACAATTTGTATGTACAGAAATTAAACTTTAACCAATATTTTGTGATTTCATTAACTATTTTGTGTGGCCCTTTTACTCTGTTTTGCAAAGATGTTAAAATAGGTTCATAAAAATACTGCATTTTAAAATTTTCTTTTCATAGCAAGGAGTTCCGCTGTCAAGAATGTCCAAGAATTATTCTAAACAAACTAGAGGAACGTGGTTATAAGGTAGTTGCCATGACTGGTGTTGGACAGACATGCATTTGGACATGTTACAAAGAAGCAAACCCTGGGAATGAATTCAAAGAAAATGAAGTAACACACCAAACTCAATAAAAATGGAGGGAAATACCATGGATTTTTTGAATTGTCAATACTGGTTATCAGGAAGGGAATACAAAGCATCAGAGAGCAACATGTAAACTAGACCCAGCAGTAAATAAAAACAGACAATGTTATGGTGCATAATGGTCACAATGCTGTACCAATACGTTATTTATCCTTACAAATAACTCACAGATCTACTTCTGAAGCTTACAGAGTGTAATTGAAAATCATGCAGATGAGAGAAACTTTTATTTGGATCTTGTGATAATGCTACAGTATATTTACATCTTTTGCCTGACTCCTTGGCTGAAAGCTTAATTTACTTAAGTTACTTTGGATGGTCCAACATAACTGGCACCCCTTCTCATCCCCAGATGCCATCATGTTTCTTAGTGCCTGCTGCACAAAGATGTGATTGGCTGATTGCATACAGGTGGAAGTACCAGTAAGCAGAAGGAAATATTACAGTTAAAATTTTTAGTTGACATAACTGCTAACAAACAAACATCTCTAAGTTAAATATTTTGTTCATGTCCAAATGCACATTGGATCATGGTACATGGACACCCTGTGCCTTGCAAAATTTGAATTTCCTGGATTTCCTAATGTTAAGAACATCTGGTGTCTGTCTCTCCAGACCCCTGAAAAGTTTCATGCAGGTGGCACTAAGAAAAGTGACAGGACCTGGGAAAGAGAATGAATTGGCATCATGAAAAACTAAGTTCAAAATAGCAATGAAAAGGTTCTGTTTTCCATTGTATCTGCATGTTCAGCAGTGAGATGCCTTTAGTCTTTTAGATTTATTCAATAGATGTCTGTATTATTAGCAAGTGAAGTGGTTTGTTTTACTGTCTAGGTATATTTAACAAGGTAAATTATACCCAAATAGTTACAAGGCTTTGTTTTCTGTTGTATTCTATATGCAAAATGCAAATGCAGCTTTGAGAAAGCCATTTGATTACCTTCAACATATGCAAACTGTTTTAACGTTGAGCTGAATTTTTGGAAGCTTCAAGAGCTGGCAACACCATTGTGAGATCACAGAGATGCTTCCATGCCATTCATTTGTGGATATCATATTACTTTAGCTTTCATCTTCTTCCTCTTTTGCAATTTGTTCACAAAGTCTTTTTCTCTCCTCTGCTTGCCGTAACTTTCTCATAACTAATGTTTCAAAGTCTCGTTCACTTGTCAAGCTGTCTTGAGCAGTGGGCATGGGCTGAATGAAAAATAAATGTTGATAATTTTATGGAGGGTAGTCACTTTAAATCACTTCCTTTCTCAGATTTTACATATTATGCATGATAATGCTACAGTATTGCAGTAGTTAGCTCTTGTCCTCACATAATTTACACTTTGTCATTATCTGCTCTTTTTGTATGGTGGTATGAGAGTGAGTGTAGCTGTGTAGTCCAAAATGAGACTAGATCTTGTAATTATTTGAAATGAGACAAGGTTAATCCATCTTTAAACTAGAGAGGTTTAGTTCAATTAAAATTTGCATTCACATAATCTGCATTAAAAAAATGAAAAAAAGATTACTACACACTTTGTTGGTTACATTGTTCCTTGTTGATGGAATATCTTTGGACCCAATGTCAGTGCTAGCAGGACCTCCTTGCAACCAGGATATTTTCACTGGATTACCTGGGTTTCCTCTCTCATTGGCAGTAGCCATTTCCTTTTTTCAAAAAAAAATTGATGGAGAAACCATTTGAAAGAAAACACATTAGCTGCTCAGCTCCAGACATCTCCCTTTTTCAAATAAAATTATTTGGTTTTTGGCTGAATAAAGTACTTAAAGTTATTTTTGAGGTGAATAAGTTAACAAAATCATCACTCTTGAAATGCCTTATGATGATTAAAATCATCAGGTACGTTGGAAATTAATGCTACTCCGAGTTTTCTGAACCCAAATGGTCAAGTAGAAAAATCTACCTGACCGCGGTGGGAACCGAACCCAACGACCTTCAGTGATCTAGTCCGACGCTCTACCAACTGAGCTACAAGGTCAAGTTGAGAGCAGGTCGTG
>JBAHVQ010000104.1:567739-623831 GCA_036872915.1 Nanipora kamurai
TTGGGTTCAGAAAACTCGGAGTAGCATTAATTTCCAACTTTTCAATTTCACCCGAGTTCAAATACACCTTAATATTAATCATCAGGTACATTTACACAGATAACTTACAGCTGATTTAGAATCTCTGAATTCAATAATTGCACTCCCTTTCTTCTTGGATGATACCAAAAGGTTTTCAATTTCACCATACTGTAAAGAAGTAGGACTTCAAACACCATGATTGAAACAATACAGTACATGTAGGACAGAAAATGTAAACTTGTCAACCAACTGTGAATCAGTGTATGTGAAACCTTTTGAAACATTGAGTTTAGAATTTCCCAAGAGTAACCTCCATTTGTTTCATCATTCTTTTGACTTTTCCATCGGATCTAATTAACAAAACAAATTCCAGACAATGTCATCACATTGACTTCATCAAATGTAAGCTTGAAACACATTATCAGTAAGTTTCATAATCCCATAGCAATATTTACTAAAATTTCATTGCATTATTTACCACAATAATTTAAGGTCATGCATTTTGATGGTTAAACCTTTGGCAAGCAATCTCCCTTTGGAACTACAGCACCAGTAGTTAGTTGTCAGTAACTTTGGATAGTTGTCATAGTTGTGACAAGACTGTAATTAAAATGTCATGAAAATTGTGCAGGAATGTTAAGCATATTGTATGAGCACCAAGACAGATCAAAATGAGAAATGATTATGTAGGATTGTGATGTGAAATGATGGTTTAAATGGGAACAACACATAATGAAACACCCCAAAACCCCCTTTTAACCCTTTAATGTCTGGTGTCTACTATATCAGACACTAAGAACAAAAGAACAAATGGGTATTAAAGTCCAGGAGTTCACTATAATTCAATTGTCATGTGCACCTTTAGTTTGGGTGTTATATCCATATCTCTTCGAGCTTGTGAAGAGGCTTCCATTCTCCTCTTTTCCTCCTCGATTTGTTGTTTCACCAGTTCCTGCTCTCTTTCCAACAGTTTTAAACCTTCTTCTCGAAGACGTTCAATCTACAACATAAAGAACACTTTTTATGAGGTATCTGCCTCAGAGTGGCATCTTCTATTAAGGGTGTCTTCGCCCATTCTTGTCTTAGACAGCCTTTGTAATTAACTTCATCTAGAGGTTATTGCAAAAGATTTTATCCAGTTAAGTTCAAGAAGATGGCTTAGGTTACATGGTTTACTCTAAGCATGAATGACTTGAACAGGTAAAGTACTAGATTTAGAGTTAACTGGCATAGATGCCAGGCCCTGAAGAGAAATGTCTACCATTTGCACCAACCCTTGGCAGGGCTATTTGATGAAGTACCAATGAGTATGTATTGTCATATTATGGTAATAATAGATGTCTTACTTCTTGCTCAAAATTTTTGATAAGTATATCTTCTTTTACATAATCTTCTTGAGATGACTTCTCTCTCTGTTCCAAGTCTAAAAATTGTTTCAGTTAATAGATACATTGAAAGTCTCCTTTTCTGTAAGAGTGACAAAGATCAGAGTACAAGTTTGGCAGATTAACCCTGTATATTTTGAAATTCAATAATAGTTAGATGAATAAAACCCGGTGAGATACCAATGGCATTTTGCTATTAAATTAAATATATCAAACAACTGCCAGTAAGGTATATCTCCACTGATTCTAAGACTGAAACTTGTCAGTTTTTCTTGGAAGACATATATTATTACTTCTTTTCTCAGTCCCATGCTTTTTTCCTAAACTTTGACACCTTTCATTTGCGTTCTTCCTCAATGCAACCTTTTCCTGACACTGTGTAGTTATAACTCTTCATGTAATTTTCCCTTTCATTTTTAACATGGTATTACTGGAAATGCACATCAAACTCCCCTTTGTCATCACTTTAGAGTTTGCTCTGGTAAATGCCACATGACTTGGCAATAAGCTGACTACAGTATGTCAAATAAACAATCACACATGGTATTCATTTTTTAGACTAGTAGTTAATCGTACAAACCTTCCTTAAACTTCTTCCTTTTACTGTCATATGCTTGTGTTCTCAGTCTGGCTCTTTCTTTAGCTTTAAGTGTGGCATCATATGCAGCCTGTAAACTCATAAGTTCATTGGAATAATTGACTCAATTATTGGAATAATTGACCTCTACCTTACCACTCTAAACAGAGGTACAGCACTAAATGTTTAACAAAGTTGATTCTGAATATTAGTAGTGAATCCCAATCCTAGGAATCATACTAGGGCTAAGAAATTACCTAAATTGGATGCTAATTCACCCTCCCCCCACATGGCAAGCTCTCTGCTGAAAGATGTGGGTACCAGTGACATTGTTTCATGAAGCTATTGACCATGACCTATCAAACAAGCCATGTATTTTTGTAAGGATAGCAAATTGTATTTTTCTTCAAACCTACATGTGTATTTGTTTATATTTATGGTATGAGATAATGTACAGTAAATCTTTGTTATTTTTATGGCTCAAAATAAAGTTATTTTTAGATTAAACTCCACCCTTTGAAGGGCAGGCCTCATCCCTTTGACAAGTAAAATCATCTTGCATTGACCAAAGTAAAATACTATTAAAGAGCACCCTTATCCTTTAATGGATTAAACTTTAGTACTGAATAGTTTATCATAAATTATACCTTGGCTCTGGGATTACCAATCACCTCAAAGGCTTTGTTCAATTTATGGAACAAATCCGCTGTTAGAAAAGAATATAATAATGCTTTTAAAAAACTGTCTTAATAACAAATATACCCGCACCTTTAGGTAACGAACCTGCTCTGGGGTTGTCTGGATTCTTGTCAGGATGGCATTGCAAAGCTTTTCTTCGGTAAGCTTTCGTTATCTAAGAATTAACTTCCGAGTTAATAAATGTTATATAAAAACAGGTCAAATAAGTCAATAAAAACCGACAACAAAAATTGAAAACCACGAGAAATACAAATACAATATTCCTATTTAAGAACAAGCTTTTGAACCCGTAAGTATTCATAATATATAGCGATCAATATCCTTTTGATTCGTATTTTTTTTAACGTTAATATTTATGATATTAGATGGTATGACTTCTTATGCACGGCCCCACCAAATAGTAGCTTTTTTGCGATTTTGTGGACTTCCTGTAAATATTTCGTCTTAATAATAACAACAATTAACCTCTTTTTCACTGCTATCTTTGTTTATTCCCAACAGTTCATAGTATGATGGGTCATCCGCCATTTTAGTTCATTTGGTATCTATTAGTCATGATTACACCAAGTTCTGCCCTGAAGAAGAGCTCGTTGTTATACAATTAGCCCGACAAGTAGCAGTAAAAAACATAGAAAAATGACTATGGATCCATTGTTTTTGGCATTAAGCCTTTTCCGCCGAAGAAAGTTTGAGGAATGTTCAGAAATATGTACGCAGTTATTGAAAAAGAACCCATATGATCAAGTAAGATAACAATAAAACTAAAATATTCATCTGACACTGTTGCTATGTAAATGTAATTACAGTTAAATAATACTTTTCCACGACTTAGCGATCGCATTATACCTTTATGAAGATATTGATTAAGGATATTTTTATTTAACTTCGAAAAAAGAGAAAAATGTTTGGAGTCGTATCAACAAACTGACGGTTTTCTCCATTTTTCCAAATTAAGGTTGGAAGAATTGTTTTACAAGAACTCTTCTTACTCGGTGATTTTTTTCATTAATCAAGCACTTTTATCATTTTGGAAAAGATTTTTTGAACTTCTTGGAAAACGTTTGACCTTACATAGTTTGTTACCCAACCAGACTATAGTTATCAGACACTATGGCTATTTAATTTGTAGTTACATACCATTCGCCCAACTGTAAATTGATTCTCCAAATCCAGTATTTTTACTGAAATTTTTAAACATATTTCAGGCTGCATGGTGTTTGAAAACCCGTGCATTAACTGAACAAGTGTACGTTGATGAAGTGGAAGTTGATGAGGAAGGGATTGCTGAAGTATTGATGGATGATAATTCATTGGCACAGTTACCAAGTTGGTGATTGTTAAATATGTAATCAGATGATGAAATGAATGTACTGTAATTATAAATTGATAAGAAACTGCAATACCAAGAATGGTTCTAGCACATGAACCTCAAAGTTGAAGAAATAATTAAAAAAAAATAACTTCCTTTTTAAACTTTTATAATATGAGTTCAAAATTTGTAATGATAAACTGTTATCTTTTCCAGTATGTGAGCTGTGATGTATAAACTGGTCAATATGGCATTACCTATTGAAGTTCAATTATTCAGTAATTGTAGTTCAACTATTAAATTGAAGTATTTTTGGTTGAGGTAATTTTGTTGTTTTTCTTTATGAATAATTAATTAATTGATTCTTATATTGTTCCAGGACCTGGGACATCTTTAAAAAAACCTGGAACTGGAGTTGGTGCACCTACTCCTGGTGTAAGGTAAGGTTGATTGACAAGTAAAATTATCTGGTGTGAGCCAGCATAAAATACTAGACTGTGCCTATGACTAGCAGTGTGATTAAAATGCAGAGTTCCTGCTTAGCAGTGTAATTCTAAATTTATTTTACCAGGCCAATGTCTCAGTCTGGACGTCCTCTTAGTGGGTTTGTCAGACCTGGTACTCAAAGTGCTAGGCCTGGCACAATGGAGCAAGCACTTCGTGCTTCAAGAACAGCCTCCACGGCAAGGTTAGTTGTCACAAATGGTTAAAGATAATAGAAACAATGTAGATACACTGTCAGCTTCATTATTCAGTCAACAATGAATACAAGGTATTCAATGCTTATTGGACTTATATCTGAGATAGCAGAGAAAACCTTAGCTAATATCTTCTACAATATGCCACTGGTAACATAAGTTTTGTAAGTAAATTTATTTGGTGTTTTTTTTAATTGTTTTGAAAAAGGCCAGTCACCAGTGCTTCTGGTCGCTATGTTCGTCTCGGAACGGTAAGTTACAAAATGTACTTGATTTGTGCTCTGAGAGTGAGTAAGGTTTAGTTTCTGTTTACTTTGTTATTCTATACTGAATAACCATAGGGGGCCAGTCAGGACCATTCCTCATGGGTCCAATTTTTTTACAGGTGGAAACCAGAATACCTTGTCACAGAAATCCTTAGATGTTTGGTAGAGTCAAACTGGACAACAGTCCTCTTTTGTTATATATCTTACAATGTCTTGTCTAACATTGTGCTGCATGTATTTATTTTTCATAGGCCTCAATGCTTTCTCAGCCAGATGGGCCATTTATTAACGTTCCTAAACTGAATTTAATGAAATATGCTCAAAGGCAAAATCTAGCCAAGGTACAGTGAAATTTCAAGGAAAGTAGAGGAGAGATCGAGAGAGACTGAGAGTGAAAGGAAGAGGAAGAGAGAGAGCAGGAGTAACGAAGAGAGAGAATGGGGAGAGGGAGAAGGGGAGGAATGAGGAGGGCAAGGGAGGGATGGAAAGGGTAGGAGAGGTATAAGAGAGGGAAAAAGAGTGCTATGGGAGAGAGAGGGAGAGGGAGAGGGAGGGAGGGGGAGAGAGAGAGAGAGAGAGAGAGAGAGAGAGCACCTTAATATTCTGACAAAGCTTTGTGTACATTGCACACAGAAGTTCTAAGTTGGTTGTCTTTTAGCCCTTACTCTAATAATGTCACCTGCTTTTTAGTCAGTGAAATTACTTTCTTCTCATTGGATATCTTTAGACTCTGTTTGAATACATATTTCACCAAGAAAATGATGTCCGCAATGTAAGAAACTGTCTGCTTCCTTAATTCTTAGCTATTTCTTTGACTCTATCAAATTTACAATATGCATTATTTGTTATGCCACTCACTGAAAACACTGGTTTCTTAAGTTCTCTATTTTATGATTACATTCTTTTAAAATAGATACCTTGTCCTGTTTTTTTCTTTAAGGCATTAGAGTTAGCTGTGCAAGCAACAGAAGCATGTAACTTTAAGGACTGGTGGTGGAAAGTTCAGTTAGCCAAATGTTATTACAGGTATTGGGAGAGCTTTCGTTTGGTTATTTACTTCTTATGGACCGAGAGTGCAGTCATTACGGAAAAATATCAGAGCAAGGTCTTCACAGTACCGTCTGAGGTCAGGTATTTTTCCTTAATGACTAAGTGGATGAGGTGAATGAAAAGTTTATTGTATGGCTTTTTGAAAAATACAACTACATTTGTGCAATCTTTGACGTGGCTTGTTTCATTGAGGACATGTTATTGCAAAAGACGTGCAGGAAAAAGATTCCTCAAGGTTGTTTTCTTTTTTAATTAAACATATCCTTTAGTTTAACAATCTAGTTTATAGCTTCAAGGTATTTGAAAGGAATTGTTCGCGTGGTCTTGGAAATTTGTAATGGACCGGTTCGTTACAGAAAAATCATGGACCGATTAAGTTGCTTCTAAGCCAATCAGAACGCACAATTCACCGGAATTAGCCATATAATAAAACCCTGTATTATACCGCTCGTATGCCAGTTATACCGACACAATCATGGCATGTCAATGCAGTTGCTAAGGCAACATCGACGGTGCAACCAAGCCTGGTGAAGTAAAAGAAAACTTCTTTCTCCCATGACTGGTGCGCGGTGGAGTGCTCCAAAATGAATTTTCTAATCTAAATTTTACAAAAAAAGTAGGCGATTTTTTTTAAAAAAATATGAAATTAGTTGTTGCGACAAAGAATTTGTCCTACCATTGATGGAGCAATTGCCTCCATTGGTCCCCGTTGGTTGCACCCCTGGTCAATATGGTAGCAATTGGCATTACCTTTCACGACGAAAGAAGAACTCGTGCAGACCTTACTCCCTTCGAGAGACATCGCAACGCAGCCGCGGAAAGACATTGCAGTTTCGGGATCTTAGAAAACGATTTCTGAACCCAGACGGGAATTGAGCCCGCAACTTCTGATGACAGGTGAGACACTCTAACCACTGCGCTACCAAGACTCAGACGGTAAGCTAAAGTGGAAGTTCGTCATAAGTGCTGCCTAAGCGGAAGCCACGATATGATAATAATGGGAAGACTTGAATGTAAAGTACAAATTTTTGTGCATGTGGGAGCCTGGCGTATTTCAGACGATATGTAAACCTTCGCCAAGAAATCGTTTTTCCGAGATTACGGGCTTGACAAGCACATGTTGTCTGAAATTCACCAAGCTCTCACATGCAGACCTTGAAATGGCGTTTTTAAGTGCTAGTCTCGTTTCGATCTTGGAAAGTTTTTTACTCCATTGGCATTGTTCACACTCGAAATATCCCGTCTGTAATTTTCTCATGCACACAGTCTGGTGTCAATGCGACTATTAATGAGAATTCACCCTATTTTAAGATTGGGAATGTTTAGAGATTCCGAGAAACAACTGAAGTCGTCACTTAGAGATCAGGAAATGGTTGATACTTATTTGTACTTGTGTAAAGTCTATGTTCGTCTTGATCAGCCGTTGACAGCTATCGAGGTCTTTAAAAAGGTATGAAGAAGAATTCATTCAATAGTATTGAGAAAAGTTATCTTGTTCCTTTTCCTTCACAACCAGTTAGTTGAACAACAATTGTTGTTCAAAGAATTCCTCGGTATTTACAGGGAATTGAAAAGTTTCCCGGGGAAACGGCGCTACTGACAGGGATAGCAAGAATTCACGAGGTACGTTTCATAATAAGTTAAATTTATACTACAACAAAAGAAAACTTGCAGAAAATCCTTTTAAATGGTGTTCCATACCTCTAGTATGGTCACTTCTTAGTCATGTTAGCCAGGAAAGTAATCAAAGGTATAAGTTCACTCTTTTCCTTAGCTCTTTCCTGTCCGAGGACTTTCCCCTTGACGACGAAAATACTGAAGTCTCCATAGGTCACTACGGACCTATACGGAGAGAAAGGGGTTAAAAAGGCACAAAATTTAGATAAGAATATTTCGTTGTGATATTCTACATTGGAATAGATCTTATTCATAAATGGCCGCTAAATTAACCTTCTTTTATATGCATGTAAATTGGCCTTCATGAACTCGTTTTAATGTACAAAATTCAAAAGAATTTTTACTCGAAAACGAGATTATAAAAGCCAATTTATATGCATGTTAAAGAATTTTAAATCATCCTCCATTTAAATAAGGTCTGTAGACTGAAAACAACAAATCCTTTTTTTAAATTTTTCATTTCGGACTCTTGTGTTAAGGGTTTGAATAATATGACAGACGCAGTCCAAGCCTACAAAGAAGTTCTTCATTTCGATAACACTCATGTGGAAGCCATCGCTTGTATTGCAACTCAGCATTTCTATACAGATCAACCAGAGGTTGCACTTCGGTACTTTAGGTAAGGAACGTGATTCATTCAATGTCAAAGTCTTCAGGCTAACTTTGTTCTACTGGGAATAAAGTTTCTGAAAAACATTTCCAGTGCTTCTATAGAGATTTAAGCACTGACAGACTGACTTTTTATATGAGCTCTGACCTTTACATAGAGGTCAGTGGGTTCGAGACTTTAATTTCTCGTGTAATAAAATCCTTTCTTTTAAGGCGTCTACTACAAATGGGAGTTTACAATACGGAGCTGTTTAACAACCTTGGTTTGTGCTGCTTCTATGCCCAACAGTACGATATGACGTTGAATTGCTTTGACAGAGCTTTAAGTTTGGCAACTGACGAAAATATGGCGGACGTGTGGTACAATATTGGACACGTAGCGTTGGTAAACATTTAAGCTTAAATTGTGGTTTGTCTTATGTTTTATCTCTCGAATTCTCATGGATCCTAATGCTCCGTGTGCCTAATTATATCTCCCTTCCTGCCATATTTTGGTACACTTGCGAAAATTATCAGATCCCGTTGACTCCTTGATAACCTTTCAACTTTGTTCCTCCTTTGCTGTCTCATTCCAGTGTAATTCCATCTTGTCAGTCTCACTCCGTTCTCTTATTCCATGTCTTATCTCATCATCGTCCTTTCATATACTAAAATGTTTCTTTTTGCTGTTTTAATCTTGCTCTTAAATATCTCATCCCTTATAAGCCTTATTCAGTCAACCCTTTCTTTCTAATTTTTGTACTATATATTGTTTTATTCTGCTCTATTCACTTATCCCACGTTTAGCTTATACCAACTTGACATAGGTAGCTTGTCGGTATTTTAGGGTATTGGGGACTTGGCGATGTCATATCAATGTTTTCGGCTTGCGTTAGCGGCCGACAACAATCACGGCGAGTCTTACAACAACCTTGGCGTTCTGGAGTTTAGAAAAGGCAACATTGATCAGGTATGTATGAATATAACTATCTTCACACCGCGTTTTCGACTTTCTTGTCCAAATATTGGTTAATTTATTTCTTCTAAAATATACGAAAAGTTTACATTAAACTCTACTCCATATGTTTGTCACTATTCGTTTTCTGGTTTCAACAGGCTAGAGTCTTCTTTCAAACGGCGCAAAATTTAGCATCGATCATGTACGAACCCAATTTCAATTACGCATTACTGTCTCAAAGAGTAAGTAATACCAATTTTATGTTATATTTTAGGACAAAAAAATGCGTAGTGATTAAACAAACAGTTCTTTATTTCAATTTCACCTGCGTTATTTAAGGTTGGTGATTTGCAAAGCAGTTACTCCGCCGTCAACAAATCACTCGAAGCGTTCCCTGATCACTGGGACAGCAAGGATCTCCTCAGGCAACTCAAGTTAGACCTGTCCGCGTTGTAAGGCGTTTGACCTGACCACAGCGACCATTAATAAAACTGGAGGGAAACACTGGATCTTATTATCAATGAACAGCGGGGACGCCGTGTTTACTGCCAATTGAGGGAGGAGACTTAAGCTAGCTTCTTGCAACGAAAGATTGAAGCAAGGTATTCGCCAACACAGTTGTCCTTGGTACTGTGAGTAATGGCGATGCCCAGTTTGATACTAAATTTTAGAACCAATGCCCCCCAATTTATGATTTTTGCGTATTCAACTTCAAGTGATAGGACTTGACGAGTAGTATGAGCGGATTCCATTTCGATTTTTTTCGTTTGGCCAAATCAAGCAAAATATTCGCCATTATTCCAACTTAAGGAGAAATTTACTCTCAAGCGAAAAGATAGCGACACAATTGACCAGTTGGTTAATCCCAGTCTAATTAATCCTGGCCACTTTTGTAATTCCGCCATTTAACTGGAAAAGATGTTCCTTTTGGTGACAGCGAAGTTCTTTGAAAGAAGTCTAGTATAATTGCATGAGATACATAATGATAATTCAAACGCTCAAATTTAAGTTATAACATCTGTACATAAATGAAGTCTGCAATGTTTATCTTGTAAATAGTTGTTGAAATGCTGAAGAAATTATTAAAAGCTCTTTTCGTAGATAGTTTAAGTACTTCCCTCTACCACCTAGTGTTCCGAAAGGGTGACAACTTACATAGTTTCACAAATGAGCTCCCGGAACAAGCGACTTCGTGAAATAACCAAGCTTTGTTACTTGGGAACCGTGCGCTGCATGGCCTGGGTGCTAGCATAGCTCCAGCGGTTTTACTACCAAAGTAGAGCTAGCCCTCCTAACCGGGCTGACTTGAGTTACAAAAATCTATCCACGTTTGTAAAAGATAATTTGAATTAACATTGGACTGTTCCTGCTGATAAATTATGAGTACGTCAACAGACTGCAGTTAGTCGGACCGACTTCTGGCTATGTTTGGTAATTAATAAAAGCTGGAAAATTTGAGCCAACGGAACATTCAACTTGCATCTAACCAAAAATCACCCCGATTAATCGGAGTGTAAAGCCAACCTAAGCAAATGCTGATTATCCGTTGCAATGCTGATTATCACTGTATGACGCCCATAGGATTTTCATCAAACAGGTCAGACCAGTTGATGTCAACAGCCCCCGATTATGAATTTCTGTCCGGGACAAATTTCGTACTGTATTTCCTGTGTGCGTGTCTTCTGTCTGATCATGTAACCCCATTATGTTTATGAGAGTAATACTCATGATGAAACGTTTCCACATTTTATTTAATTATACAATTTCTAGATTTTACAAAAATAATCCAGACAAGAATCTATTACAATCGTTCTACACTGCATTAAGCTCTTTAAATTAGACAGGAGAAAAAAAATTTCCAAGAACCACCTCTGATCGTTTCTGAACTAATTTATTTTATCTCACGTACGCACTTCTCGCCAATAACAATTAACCACGAAATCTAACATTGGAAAACCAAAAGGGCTGGGAAACTGGCGGGACTTAGATCTACAAGTGACGTTTCGAGTTTAAAACAGTTTCCCAACCCTTCTGGTTTTCTACTAGTACTACCCACGAGGTACTCTACTCCTATATAACTGGCATTCGAAAGGTGGGTTCAGGACAACTACTTACCAAAACGATGTCTAGTAAAAGCAGTGAGTCTACAGGAAGTGCAAGACGTGCTGAAAATCTCCATAGAACAACCTCGCCAAAAAATTCCGTAGGCTATCTTATGCAGTAAGTCTTGTAGACACAATGCTTTTAGTTTTATGTAAAAAGTGAGATGTTCCACACTCTAAATATAAACATCTTTACACACACCTCTACTCCACATTCTATTTGCTGGGACATGTTGTAGTTGTTGCTTCTTGTTGTAGTTGTTGCTGTTCGCATTTTTTGTTGTGATCTGTTGTTATGATGTTGAAAAGCATTTTAAATTCTATAGGAGTTGGAAGTTGATCGTTCACCTTAGAGCAGTCTTCAGCAAGACTGATTATACTGACTGACGTTTTTACGGTCTCGACGGCGGTCGTGACTAAAGGTTACCGCCGCTGAGGCCGTTGAAAAGACGGTCAACATAACAAGTCTTCCTCAAGACTGCTCTAACCGGGACGATCAACCACAAACTCGTACTGATTCTCTCGGGTTCAAACTCTGACTAAATTCTGTTTTCTTCTTGACGGCGTTTCCTTCTTGCCAAAAAAGAATAAAAATACCACTAAAAGTTTGGCTTCTAATGCACGGCCTCATATTCCGGTTTGTCTGATGGCCTATTTCTTATTAACAAACCAATTCTCCAATCATGCATGTTTCATCAACCTGTTATTCAATTGAATGTGTTCGAATGAATGGAAAAACGAACGCGGGTTTGTAATATATTATAGCTTTAGATTGACTTCTTTAACGTATGGCCAGCATACTGTTGAAAATGCTTATAAATAAAATTATATGCTTGATTTGTTATTTTTTTTCTATATTTTCGTTCTTTTGACGAATGTGGCCTCATTATATCGTGATCGGGGTGTCGCTATCTGATGCCAAGAGTGGAGGAAGTCCCTTGTTTCCCTTTGCTGGTTTGAATCGACGTAATCTGTCAGATAAAACATAGAATGTTATACATTGCAAGCCAGATCGGGAACAAAAAGAGACCAAAAGAAATAAAAGGATTATAAAGGAGGAGTTTATTCGCTAAATTCGTTTCACTGAGCAATGAACGTCGTATTGATTTACCACTAGTTTACTACCTTTACGCAACTTTTTAGTAATTCTAGAAAAATAAACACCAGTGGCGTGTTTTAACAGGAAAACAGAAAACATTTTCACCGTCTTTACTGAGTTATAGAAGAAACATGAGCAGAAGTCCGGAAGAACGAGAAATTTGCGCTTCTACCATTTCGAGTTCTCCAAACTTTCAGAAGTGTTTCTATAACTGGATCGGAGAAAATGTTATCTATTTCCTTTGTAAAGAAAAAACTTCTAAAAAAGCAAAATCAGACGTTCAGTGGACGTTCGCCAAGTCCGTAATCCCAGAAAAATAAAAATTTCTGAGCCCTAGACGAGAATCGAACCCACAACCGTCTAATGACAGGAGAGACGCTATGACCATTGGGCTACCAAGACTCAGATGGTAAAGTCCAGGTTCATAAGTGTTGCCGAAACAGAAACCACGATATGATGATGGTGATGGACAGACAAACGTTCGCTGGTCGTCTGATACACATCAAGCTCTGACATGCATAAGATTTAAGTTCAATACTTAGCGCATATTACTCGTAAAATTATCAAAATTATTTCGCCAGTCTACTGACCTCGCAGTCACACATCCTTTCGAACTTCCCGCCGGAGGTGGTTTGGGTTGCGTTACCTCACTCCAGTGATCCCTACGTAATCCACTTCGTTCCTCCGGTTCTCCTTGATTACTACCCAAGTCTCTTACTGAAGTTTCTGAGAGCGACCCCACACGCATTTGACCAAGTGTAGAAGCTCCTTCCTTTTCGAGCGGGATTGGACATCCGGATTTAACAGACAGCGATTCATTGCTTAATTCATCATCACTGGAATCTAGCAAATTTGCTTTCTCGTTAAACAAATTCTCTTGAAGCGGCTTTGCCACCGTATTAGTATTGCTCAGCATTTCATTGTCATATTGACTGCCCATTTCATTGTTAATGGCTTCGTTTTTCGATTTGGTTAACAAGAAAGGTAGGTCAAGTGAATTCAATCCACTCAGAATTTCTTGTCCAACTTTCATTTCATGCTCTTTCTTTTTGTTTTCATGGTTATAGTTCTCTGGTTCTCCCCAAGAGTTCTCTTCACTTTCACCAATAAAAATATTTGGTGCACCTGGTAAAACGAGATCCTTATTTTCTTCAACAATCCCAACTTCTGAGAAATTGAGCAGTTGTTTCATAGGTTTTGTGCTTGTATTTTCATCAATTCGTCTGTTACTAGGGCCGTTCACAACACTTTCCGTTTCAGCCATGGTTAGGGGATGCTGTACAACCTCATTCATCCATGTGTGCTCACCACGTGAATGGCATTCCTCCACTTCGTCACGGTTTTTGCTCATTCGTTCAAAACTGTTACCTTCGTGGTCTGGTTTCGTATCTTTAGCTTTGCAAGGTTCGTCACCGTTAACGCTGGACTTCACTGATGAAAGATTTTCGGACTTCTGCTGATCATTATTTGCTGACTGTTCCTTTAGTTCTACGAGGACATCTTTCTTTCGTATTTGACGCTGTTGCTCGTGTTGTTGGTTTCGTTCAAGGCCTTTTTTTCGCTGTCGTTCTTCTTCTTGCAGTTGTTTCGCAAACCCTTGTTGCTCCAGTTTTTGTTGTTTATCTGACAGCCGCAGATATCCGGATACACGAGAGTTTTGCATACTTGGCAACAGCAAGCCTTCATTCTTAGCAAGCTCCCTCTTGAGTTTGGAGGCGATATTCGCATTATTCTTCATGAGGGAATCACTTTCCTTGATAACTGGAGCAGGATTCATTGCAGAAGAGATGTTATCTATAGCTAACTTCTCAAATTGGTTCTCGAAATTTTTGAGTTCACCAGCATCTTCGGAAGAAGAACGAGATTCACCCAAATCCCAGTCGGGCGCCAATCCAACCAAACTGTCTCTACTGGTCACTCTAACACCAACGGTACATTCTCGAATAGCTGGCGATGTGCCTCCGGATGAAGTCGACGTTAAAGCATTCTCCGGGGTCTTTGCTGTTGGTACATCGTTTGAATGGTCAATATTATTACCTTGTGTTCGATCGTTGACCAAATCAGCGTGATCAATAATCCGCATCGAGTTCTGCGAATTTAGATTGTTGTAAACTTTGTTCGGACGTTCCTTGTCAGCGGCAGCATCGCCTTCATCCACTTCATCCTCACTTTTTCCAGGAGTCTTATCCATATCGTCACTTTCAGAATCCATAATTCTAACCCCACCCATGTCATAACAAGCAGGCGTATCTCTGCAGTCGTTAACGTTACTATTTACTACTTTTTGGTCTTCAATCACACTTTTGTTATCAGTCAGAGGGAATGGACAACCAGCAATGTTTAGCTCAGTTGAACTCCTTATCTCAGTCGCTTTTCCATCACCACCGACAAAATCCTTTGCCACTACTTCGCAAGCAACGCCGTCCATTTTATTACCGAAACTTACCACGTCCTGGCTATTCGGACTTCCAAAAACAGGAGACAACAATTCACCATTACCAGCCTGATCTTTCATAATATCAACACCGTCATAACAGTCTATCATACGAAGGCCAGATGAATAGGCAAGTTCGTATCCTCCCTGATGATTGTAATACCCCCAGCGGTGTGTATCTACCTCAACATCCGCTGCCGCGTCTTCCATCATAACCACTCCTTCAATCTCTTGGCCATCTTCCCCCAGCAGATCAGAGATTTTCGGAATCGCGAAATAGTCGTATTTACCACCAAAATCGTTATTCGCTCTCGGATAATCGGGACATTTCTCAGTTTCTTCACTTCTAGTGCAAGGAGTCGGCGAAATACGACCAAAATCGTACGAAAGTACACGCGAATCTTCGACATTTTTCTTCTCGGGTAAGGAACATTTTCCTTGCTCAGAAATATCCCTAACGTCTTCCAAACCATTATGACTTTTAAGTAACGGGGTTCCTCGGACCGTGTTACAATATGCTAATCCGTCAGCTATAACCTCCCCGATATACCGCGGGCTCATGTTGTCAGAATCAACTGACTCGACACCAGGCCTGTTGACGTGTTCTGCGACGTTGCTGCTCGGAAGATTAAAAGAGTAACGCGGACTTGTAATTTCGTGCCGATGAAACATGGCCATTTCGTCGGTGTAGACGACTAACTCTTCAGCGAAACCTTGGTTCATATCTTCCTCCCCACGTGCCCCACTTTCAGTTCTAGCCCTGGTCTCTATCTCCTGAGGACTGCTAACGAAAGGCGGAGACATCGCATGACCTTCCACATCCTTCCTCATTACTTCCTCCAAATTCTCAACGACACCAACTTGAAGGTCTCGTTCTTTCGCTTGACAGCCATCATGAGACGATATCTTGGCGTCCTTTCCATGTTCAAGGTTTGACTCTGGTACTTTTTCTTCACTTTTTGAGGGTTTTCGGTGATCCGAGGTGAACTCATTGGATTCAGCATTGGTTCCTTGGCCATGTTCGTTGCTCTTCACGCAAACAACGTCCATAAGTTCCTTTGTAGTTTCTACCGTGTCACCCCGTTCATGTAAATCCTATCGGGAAGAACATGTTGAAGAATGAGAGCATTGTACTAAAACTGTTATTTCCTCCAGTGAATTTCGGGGCGGAAGACGTAAACGTAAGAAAAAAAAAAAAAGAGAACTTTAAAAATTGAAAAAATTTAAGCTGAGCTTATATTTTAATGTTACTTTCTGCACTGCAGGAAGAAAATCAACGCCCATTTCCAACGGCGTTGACAGATGTTTATCTTGGGTGTGGTTTTAGGATCCAATACCAAATGTATAGGGTGTTTGGTGTCAAACATCAACTTCATTTTTCAGTTTTACGTCTTTCTGACGCAGTTTTCTGACGTTGCAATAGCAAAGGGGTTGGTATTCAGCCAACTAAATCCCGCTTCCCACGCCACTGCCAATTTGGGTGCGCGTTAATGTGATTGGAAGGGAGTGAAGGCAACCATAGAATACCGAAGGACAATCAGAGCAGAAACGCAACCAGGATTTCGGGAAAAAAGGGAGCAAAGTCAAAAGGAAATTTGCTCTTCTGATTGGGAGGTCGTTCTGCGACATCCAGGGAAAAGTTTTCAATTTAACAGTCCTGAAAATGCCTTAAAATGCATTTTCTAGTCGATCGATTGTAAAATAGTCCCAATTTTCATGCAAAAGTCTGCAAAATTTATACTTTTCTTCCTTCTTTGCTTCCTTTCCCCCCTTACCATGGTTGTGCCACCGAATCAGGGTTTGCTAGTGGTGATCTGGTAGGCACGTACACCACACTTGGCAGTGAAAGAGAACGGAATGGAAGAAGGGTCAGACTGAAGAACAAGTGCAGACAATGATCGCGCGCTATACATTATAAAATACACGGAAGTGAACACCAGACATTGTTCTACACACATTTCATAACAATGGTGAATAGATTTCATAAATGTAATGAGAAGTCTATGTTTTATGACTAACCTTTGACTTTTCAGCCGTCACGTAGTTCTTATCACTATTTTCTGACTTCTGATCATCTTTTACTGGTGTTTTAATCACGTCATTGTATTGGAAAATAAGTTCTTTGTTTCGTGACTTAACTTCCAAGCTGCGGTCTTCACAAATAAATAAATAAATAAATAAACAAACAAACAAACAAACAAATTAATCAATCAATAAATAAACAAAAAAACAACAACCGAATACTGTGCCAAGCGTTAGGTTGTGGACGAACCCTGTTTCCTCGGCACATTTTTCCAATCGAAATTTTTGTGGAGATGATTTTAAAAGCCCGCAGTCTCGAATGATGGGGCTTGTGCACTTCTTCTGCAGGTGATTAGCGTTTTGGATTGAATTAAACGTCAATTTCCTTCTTGTTACATAAATATGTAATCTCGGCGATGAACTAATCAACCCAAAGAGCAAACGAATTCGTAAAACGGCAAACCAGACGCTCTTTTCCTACTTATCAAAACCACGTGATCTAGTTATCTCCCTTGACTGAAAAATGGGAACATATACAAAATCTAACCAAGTTTTCTTACTTGTACCTGTGCCAAGGTAACTTTAATCAGAAAACTGTACGGAGCTGGAATCGAACCCTAGTCACAGAGGTGAGAGAAACGTGCACTACCGCTGTGCCACCAGGAAAAACTCCCAGGGCACTTAGTAACATATAATCAAACCACTAAAAGAAAGACGTTTTGGAAGAGGCAATCATTATTACCTCAAACTTACACGTAGGACACTGTACCCACTGACAACCTTACGGTGATGAAGCCGTGACGACATATTTTTCACATGCAAAATGTAAAACTGATGAATCCTGAAGCAGGAACCGAACGTGCGACAAACTGTGATCAACGTTGAAGAAGTCATTTGGGGTTACGAAAGACAACGTGGGCTTACCTTCAGCCTTATTCAGTTTATTCTGTTCGTAAACGTGCTCATTTTTCTCGTTCTCAGCTTGCTGGTACGAATATCCGGTGGGAACGTCCGACTTTTCTATGTTGGGTATCTTGCACTCCAAGGGGGTAGAGCGGTTGAGCATCGCCGCTGTACTAGTCGTGGTCGTAACAGGAGATACGTCATTTGAGGACTTTTCCCAGTCATATAGATCTGAGTCTCTGACACCTTCTCTGTCCATTGCTTTCTCAATTAACTCGAAAAGATACTAAGAAAATACATCACAGATATTATCTATCTCAGTCGTGTTTAATCAAATACCGAAGTCAAGCTGGCTAGGTTGAAATCTGTACTTGAGCATAATGTTGATTTTGGTCATTATTTTTTTCAGTCGAATTGAACTGGATCTCTAAGACTATTAGCTGGGCAAGATCTGGCTTTCATATGCCGGCGACATTTATCGCTGACAAGCCGGTGAAGTTGGGTTAAAGTTTACTTCGGTTTGCATTTCGCAATCGAGTCTCTGGCAAAACATACGCCGTAAAAGTTAGGTATCTCGTAAATCTGAGAGATATGGTAGATAGAGGTAAAAAAATTGAAATCTATCATTCCGTCGCCGGCAAACCTGACGAGTTTCACTCACTGAGAAGTTCACTCACGATAAACTTCGCTGGCTAGAGTCGCCAACATGTGAGAATCAGGCCATTCGATAATTACCATGGCCGAACTTGTTCATTACTTTCCCCCGAGTTATAGAAGAGCTCTATGCGTATCCATGGGCACAAACATGTCATTCAAGTCGCTACTGCTGAATTTCAAGTTCGTTTTGCAAAAGCGTTCTCTCGAGTTCTTCTTGCCAGACTTTGTTTTTCTTTCTTATATTTTCAAGATTGACGTAAGAAGTGTGTTAGGGTTTTGGTCACGCTTAAAATTATTGCACATTTGCTCTCTAAATTTCTTACCTGATAGTTTGGTTTGTCAGCATAGGTCAGGGATGAAATGTGATTTAGGATTTCATGAAATTCCTTCGGCATGTGTTTCAGTAACAAGGTGTGATCGTAGTTTGCTTTCATCTTGCCAACCTTTTCCTGAAAAGAAAAGGTGGGACCCGTTCTATTGTTAGTCGTCATCAAGAAGTATAATGAGGCTTTTGAAAATAGGTAACATACACTGTGGCAATTAACTTTTTCTGCAGTTCACATGATGGCATAGTAAAAGCTGTAAAGAAATGTTCAGTTAATTAGCTAGCATGCAAACCCCACGATATGATGAAATATATACATCATTTCGTTATAAGCTGGAATCAATGCACAGGCCACTCGCTGATAGACCTTGCGGACCAACGTTTGGGTCAAAAAACATTTTGGTGAAAACAGGTATTCTCTGATTGAAAGTGCAAGAAAATGGGGCAGTACGTGGATTTCAGTTTTCTTTCTGTGTTGTAAGAAGGAAACAATTTTCGTTGAAGGCATACTCATACCTTTTCTTTTATTTTCCTCCAAGGAAGATGACCGTTGGAAAACTCTGCAATCATGTAAAAGAATGACCACAGGTCATCCTGACGACCCATTTCCTGCAATAAAATTATTTGGTTAAAATCAACATAAGTGGTTACACTACTTTATGCATTACTCAACTTCTGGTGGAAGGCTCTTCCACATAAACCTAAAACTCTTAAATTACAAATGATATATTTAAAATCCAAATTTAAAAGGTTTTACTAACCTTGTTGTTATGCGCATTAATTGAAGCATAACGAACTGTCCCTCTGAAACCAGCACTGCTTCTTGCCTAGATTTGAATTTTGACATTCACACACAGTAATAAGGTATATTGTTCAAATTAATACAACTTTTAACAAATTTGTTGAGACAGTTTTCTTAACAAGTTCCACAGGATATAAAACAGCTTAACTTAATTCACCAGTTTTAAAAAGTTAATATATCACTCTAGGCCAGTCCAATCATTGGCTTCATAGTCAGAAATGTTGACCTTGTGCAAAGTTACCTTGTAGTAGACTCTCAGCACTTTTAAAATTTCAAAAAAATGAAATATAACTTGTCTTCCTCACATGGAGACATGCTTCCAACCACTCACCGGTCTAACTTCCCCAGTAGACTTGGTATACTGACGGCACAGTCCAAAGTCCAACATATAACATGTTTGCCTGTCTACTTGACCACCCATTGCAAAGTTTGACTGCAAAAGATTTCAAGACACTGTAATTTCTTCCTTGTAAGACTTGAATGGTGATGTTAGTAAGAGAGAATCACTGAACTCCACATAGACTGGAAGACTGACTCCAGTCAATAAGCTAATCAAAAAGTGAAGCCAATAATGGTCAACATGGAGCACTTTTAGTCATTTCACCAGGCCTTGTTGTGGGTTTGATTGTTAGTGTTTAGTCCTCTCAAAACAATTCACACCAAGGGGTTTCCAGGGGTTACTAAACAACATGAGGGTTTTAGTTTTCAACCACTGGGAGAAAAATTTGGTTGTCAAAGCCCCTGGAATTCATAACAAGTAATTGGTGCTCAGTGGGATTAGTTGTGGGTTACAGTTTGGGTTATTGTTTGTGTTGGGGACTGGGTCTAATTAATGTGACTGTGATCATGAGGGACTGAGGGAAACAACCAGAAAGGCCCCATGTCCGCCATTTTTGTTCTCAGCTCTTGAGTGGCTGCCAGCCTTCCAGTTTATACAGAGTTCACTGGAAAAATGGTTAATTAAAGTACAAAAATATAATAGACATACTGGTTTGATATCTCTGTGAAGGAAACCAGCTAGATGGATTGCTTGGATTGATTTAAGTATTTGTTTTGCCAAGCGTAGAGTGGTACTGTGAGAGAATATCCCTCTAGGTTGCTCACGCCTCAACTGTGCTAAGTTATTGCCTTGTAAGGACATTACAATGTAGTTGAAGTTATCATTTCGCCCACAGCCAAAAAATTTACAGACAGTTGTACAGCCTGTTAAAAAAAAACATCAGAATTACACCATAAATATCATACATTTTAATAAAACAACTTGAATCTCAACCAAAGCAGCCTGACTATGAAGAAGAGTATCATAACCACACACATAAAAAAAATTAAAGGTAAGAACTCTCAAAATTAGCAAGAAATAAGTATTTGAGGGACAATGATGCTAAATTAAATCTTTCTTGACAGACCTTGAAGTTTTTTAAGCACTGCAACTTCCATTTTAAGAACCTGTTTTGGCTGTGAAGCAGATTCTAACTTTATAGCTACAGCATCATCTGTTTCTTGGTCTAATCCTTCATATATTTCTCCTGGAAGTTTCAAACAAAGAAAACTTATACACAGTAATGTTACTTATAGTAGTGAAATACTGAATAAATTAAAATACTTGATGGATTACCGAAGCCTCCTCCTCCAATTTTTCTTACCTGGAAATGTAAAGATTTTGTATTAAAAAATCACCATAGTTATTTATAATCATAAAACTATTTATCAAACTATAATTATCAGTAATACTAGTGTAGTAATGGTAGTGGGAATGGTAATAGTGGTATAAGTAGTAGTAGAAGTAGTGGTGGTAGTTGTGGTAGTCATGATAGTGGTGGTAATGATGGTACTAACAGTGGTGGTTGGGATAAAAGTGGTAGTTGTACCTATAAGAGTAAAAGTAGTAATGTTGTAGTGGCAATAGTGGTATTATTAGTATCATTATCATTATTATCATTATCTTTATTATAATTATCATATTATTATTATTATTATTATTATTATCATTATTATTATTATTATTACTATTATTATTATTACTACATTAAATATGCTTGTCAGGACATTTTGGTTCAATATAAAAGTTAACCCTTCAATGTCAAGGGCTCATCTCAGTGACAAGTAGAACTGTCTGGCATTAGCCAGAGTAAAATACGAAAGTCCATACAGGTCACCAAGGATCTATACAGACAGGAAAGAGTTAAAGAGATTTTTTAAATCTCTTTAAGGTTTTAAACCTTTTTTAACCCTTCCTTGGCCAAGGAGTTCCCCTTGACAATTAAAATCGTCTGGCTAATCCCAGAATTAACTCGTCTAAATTCTAAACTCATCTATTTCTAAAGTCTCCGTTGGTCACTGACAGCCTATATGGCAAGGAAGGAGTAAATGGGTTAAAGACAAACAGCATGATGGAGCTTGGTCTATTTATAAGAAATATGTGGATATTGATCCACCTCACTTTTTTGGAATTCAAATTTCACAGATGCTTGTAAGTAGCATATCTTATGTGATCTAATCATTTTGTTCCCATGGCACTTGCACCAACTAGATTCGGTACCAACTCACAATGAAATTTTTGCAAAAGCAATATAAAAATTCTGAATTTAATACACTGATGGCAATCTATGAAAGTTTATTTTACCAATAATAGTTTTGATATTATGTAAAACTATTCAATAGAGTTTTTCCTTAGTTTAAAAATACATGAAACCCTTGAGCTATGAGAAGTATTCATATCAGTGAAATGAATTTGAACAGAAAGATAGGAACTAAGGGACTCCAACCACAGTGTTTATTTCAAAAGCCATATTCTTGAAGATACAATGACATCACAATTAACTTTAGCAGTCGTTATAGTGTAAACAAAATTCCCTCAATAATCATCCCTAGCATTCAATCACAGTTCTCATAATTTCAGTTAAGATTTCCAAGGTAAAAACCTATTTCACATTTCTCTTTTGCTTTTTCTAACTCATTAAAATTAAGGTTAAAATTACTATTAATGTATTATAACTACAATTCATATATCAAAGAAACCTTTCAATTAGCTAACTTAAATTGGTCTTTTGGCTTTACGAGAAAGGTGATGGCAGAGGTGGCACTTTTACAGTAGCAAATGTGAAACTTGTCACTTTCTTGGATCAAAAAGATCTGAAAAATCATTGAGAAATCCATTTTGCCTGAGTCATGTTTTAACAATTGCTGTTTAACATTCAAGTACAATGGAATTTTCTTTGAAGTAGTTTAAGTGCTACTAGCTGTCAAGTCATACTTGATTCAGTAAATGAAAAGGTGTCATATGATCATTTATAGAACTACAATTAACTCTTCACATATTGTTTAAAAAACTTCAAATTAAAAAAAAAGTTGACCAGATTAACCTCTGACTCTGTTTTTTTTATGATTAACAATTTGAACTACAAGCTATCTTAACCAATTTGTCATGAACGTTTCTCACATCAGTTGTCTGTAAAATAGATATAACTTGCTGCCTTTGAACTGTTCGACTTCTAGAAGGACGGAAGCTGTTCAATGAAAAGTTTAATTTTCAAAGAATTTAAATGCCGGAAACGACGACAACGGTGTCTGTCAGTGGCGAAAAGTTTCTTGTCGCCAAAACTTAAACCTTTAAGGATACAATCACCAGAGAATCTATTGCAACACTAAACGTTCAGTAAGACTACAGAGACTGGACACTTATTGAATTAGATATAAACACCAGGCTAAAAACAGTGGAATATTGCTCGCGTCGGGTGTCATCACATCACCAAATACAAAGACATGGAAAATATGAAAAGAAAGCAATTCGCTAGAAGTACTGGATTCTTATGATATTTCTGATCCGAGAGCTAAAGTTACAAATAAGAAGATGAAGGAGTAGTCAAGAATTGAATATATATTGGACTTACTGTAAACATAAAAAGTTAGGCCTTGTAATTTCATTTTAAGACTAAACGCAATCAAACTCAATTTACACTTACGACTTTCCATCGATGTTTTATTATGTCACCCTTATTAAGTAAGTCACTCATGATAATTTAAGAGTGTCCATTCGCCTTGGGAGGTTTAGACCTCTACATACATATCTAAATCAGCAAAATGAAAGTTTTTTTGGAGAATACCAGCTCCTCATCGTCTTCCTCCATGCTGACTAAATATAAAACAACAGCGTCATTCCCATTCCAACGAAGACCTGTGACGAGAGGTCAACAAAAAATTCTTGTCAGCGGTATTTCCCATTAAAGAGGAAAAAAAGTAGAATGGGTGGGCAATTAGTGGACTTCGTGAAATTCATCTGCAAATTTAGCATCTTCGAAGTTTGAGTGTTTGGATAAGATGTATTTATGATTCAAACATTTATCGATTTATTTAAAACAATTCAGGTAAATTCATATGAATCCACTATACTTTGTGATACAGTTTCCCTTATTATATTAAAATCGTTAGACAGCGAGAATTAGTTATCATGAACCTTTCGTTTTCTTTTGTGAGCCCCTGTCAACTCTCATTTCTTCTATTTTTTTTAGTTTGTTTTCCACTATGATCTTAATTTCTTTCCTTTTATTCTTCTTTTCTTCCATCCCACCATTCATTCCTGCATTTATTCCAACTTCATTTCTTTCCTTCTCCTTCTCACTATTTCTGCCTTTCTCCAACCCTGCCTCCCACCTTCTGCATCTTTCCTCTTCCTCCCATATATCCACCCACTTTCCCTCTCACCTACTTCATCTCTCTCTCTCTCTCACCCACTTCCACTCTCTTCCACTCTCTTCCACTCTCTCCCATTCTTTTCCACTAACTTCCACTAACTTTCACTCTCAGCCACTTGTTTCTCTCTCCTGCCCACTACCTCTCTCCCCCAATTTTTCTCCCTCCCACCCACTTCCTTTTCTATTCACTTTCTCTCTCTCTTATTCTCTTTTTGCCTTTGCTTTCTCCTTTCCTCCTATTTCCCTACCCTCCACCCCATTCCCTCCTTTTCTCCCATACTCCCTTTTACTTCCTCCTTCAATTCTACTCTTCTAGTCACACCTTCCCTCCTATTGTCACTTTCACTTTCTCCCTACCTACTTCATACCCTCCCTCCACCTTCCCTTTCTCCCTGTTACTCTCCATGCCACCTTCTCTCCCCTCTTCTGCCTACAACCTACTCTTTCTGCCACCCTTTCTTCCAAAATCTGATCTACATATCGCTAACTTATTTTTCTTGTTTACAGAGCAACAGTTTGCACATCTTTATAGAACCTAAAGACAAATATGATTGGTACAGAAGGACTTTGTGGAACCAATGGCACTCTTGATGCCCTTCATGCCAATCAAGTTGGAACTTGTTTTTTGCAGCTTTGCCTTGTATGTCCTATTCATGCTCTTCTGGTGGCAATTACTGTGTTTTATCTTGCCAAATATACAACCAGTCCGATAAGAAGTAGAACAAATAATTCATTATCCCAGCAAACCAAGTTAAATCAGTTTCTATCTGCAGTTGTTGTTCTAGTAACCCTTATACAAGGTGTAGGCTCAATTTGGCTGCAAACAACTCATCCACCATCATACTACATATCTCTGTGTTTTGAGGCATTTGCTTGGATCTTGACATTTTTTGAATTTAAACTGAAAAGAAGGCCTCCTATTTTTCTGTGTGTTATTGTTATTTTATCATGGGGAACAACCATCGCTGAGTTTTCCTCAGTTATAACAAGATTAGACAAAGAAAACCTAAATGATGTGAAACATAGAGTTGAAAACTATGGCATTATTATTAGACTGCTTTTGAAGACAGTGATTGTGTGGATTTTATTAATTCTTAGGGTAAAATGGCCCTCCAGTGGCTTACTTAATACTAGGTTACACTCTGGAATTCAAGCAGAGCACACTGAAACTGACAAACTTTTAAGCTCAGAAGATTATTGTGTATACTATAGTGGAGTTTCTAGGAGACAAAGATCACAAGAGCTTAATACTGTCGATGAGAACTCCAATTTCTTTTCAAGAATGACATTCTGGTGGGTGTACAAGCTCATGGAAAAAGGACTAAAAGGGAAAATAGAGGTCCCAGAAGATGTCTTCCATCTACCACCATCACTTTTGACAAGACCAATTGCAAAAGCTTTTCAAGAAATATTGGAGTCTTTACAAAAAACAACACCTGAAAGTAAAGTGTTAAACTCTGATAAGAGTTCCCTAAGACCTGCCACTTCTGGACAGAGATTACTTTTAAAAGTTCTTCACAAAGGATTTGGTGTACGTTATTATTCAATTGGTATCTTGAAGTTTCTTGGTGACTGTTTGGGTTTTGCTGGTCCACTGTTATTACATGCTCTTGTGTCATTTATGGAGAACAAAAATGTAAGCAGGGTGACTGTAAACATTTAAACTTACAAGAACAATCATATGATCTACAGATTGCAATTTTTTCATGTTATTGTAAACTTGAGTTTTTTATAATCAGGGGTGGATCTAGAGTAAATGTGAAGCCTGGGAGTTTCCAAGCTTAAGTCAGAGAATTAAATATTTGATGGCACGGAATGTGGGATGTGGACTGTAGGGAGTATAACTAGGAGATTCCTTGTGCACCATTATGTTAGATACAAATCGCAGACATTATATATTACTGGCTGCTTGAGTATGATGTTGATGATTTCAGGATGCATGGTGTTAGTTTAGGAGCATTTCCTATGATCTCAATGTGTTTTTAGCATGAAAGTAGAAACAAAAGGAAGGGAAGGACCTCTGTGACCCCTCCCCTAGATCTCCCACATGTAAAACACCAATTCAAATAATACTATCATAGGTAAAGTGAATGAATTGAACCCAGGATGATCATGTCATGTTGGTGAAAGTTGGTTGTCCAGGCTACAGTTAGTCTTGAGCAAGATTGTCTCAGCAAGTCTCAACCAACCATCAACAGCCTCAATGGTAGTCATCGTCAGAGTCAAAAGAAGAGGACTGAAGAATATAAGTTGTTATATTAGTTGTTTATAATTTGTTTATAATTTCTAGGAGCCACTCGAACATGGGTATTATTATGCCACTGGACTTTTCTGTGCCACGTTTGTTGGATCTTTTATCTCAGCCCATTATGGCTACCAAGTAAGAGTGTAATAAGCACCATGTGTAATAAATTTTTATGTTACTTAAAAGATCTTTTTAAAATAACATACAGAAATAACAACCCTTTATGTAAGAGTAAGGGTTGAATGTTTGTGTATGTGCATTTTTCTCAAATGTTTGGTCACATAATTATTTCTTTTTGATGTTAAACCAATATGTTTTAGGTCAACAAAGTTGGTTTGCAGATCAGGGCTGCTCTCATAACTTCTGTGTACCACAAAACTTTGGCAGTGAAATCAACTGGTCTTTCTACTTTCTCCACTGGCGAGGTATTCTTGTGTCATACAAGTCATGTACTTGATGTCTTACTCCAGCTTCTAAATGTTTCTGTCAATAGGAATGCCATCAGTCTTCAAAAAGTGCATCCTTTCTGACTTATTGGTAGGTTGTTAATTTCATGAGCACTGACACAGACAGGATTGTGAACTTTTGTCAGAGCTTTCATCAATTTTGGAGTCTTCCATTTCAAGTAGCAGTTTCACTCTATCTGTTGCATCAGCAGGTATATTTTTCTATTTAATTTTTTTGTGAGGTTGTGTTCATACAATTTCTTAACTTTTTCAATTAAACACATGAAAAAGTACTGTCTTGTTGGCCTTGCAATAGTTTTATCAGATATGCTGTTCACTAGCTAGCTTAGTTGACAAAACCTATTACTGTAACTATTTCCAATTCAAGGCATCTCCCTTTAATCAATAAAATTGTCTGGTGTTAGCCTAAGTAAAATAATAAAAGTTGGGTATCTGCCAGGAATCAAAAAGAGTTTATCATTACATTTTATTAGTTTCTAGGGAAATTTTATGATTGCCTTGTGATTGGCATTTTCTTAAGTGTCAATGATGCAAATTTTATAGGTTGGCTTATCATTCTTGGCTGGCTTGTGCTTTGCTGTGCTTTTAATTCCTGTAAACAAATGGCTTGCTGTAAAAATTCGGAAATTTTCTGAAAACATGATGGAGAAAAAGGATTACAGGGTTAAGGTTTGGAAAGAAAATACAACATATAATTGGACCCTTTTTTGCAGTTGCAAAACTCTACAGCACATGAATTTGATATGAGAAACTTTCATTTTTGTAATGTTCATGTTGAGAATGTTGAGCTGAAATATTCATATTTAGGAACCTCCATTTCACTATGGAACCATTGTTGTCACATATTTTGAAACATTTATTGTAGAGTGTGACAATATCCTTGTCTTATAATTACTTTGCATGAATGGTTATTGTGTAGCTTCTGTGGCTGTTGGTGGGCATAAAGGGCAAATGGTTGAATAAGAACATTAAAATTCATGAGACATTGTTCTTTTAGTAGCATGTTGTAAATAAAGAGTGGAGATTAAATTAAGCTGATATTACTGTTATCTGATCTTACTGCTAATAAACTTTTTTAATTAAAATGTTTAAGCTTTCACTTGACTACTACATAATTGGTAATCATTTTTGATGATGTTGTAACGTGACAAGGGTTCAAACATTTTAATATAAAAAAACAAAAATTAGCAGTAGTAAGTGGCCGTAATTAATCTGTACTCTCTGTTTAACCCTTAAAATAATTTGCATGTCATGGCATGATAGTATTAGTAGTTTCTACTGAATTTTATGAAAATTCCATCCCATGGTGTGTAAGATATTGGGAAAAATGTATCACTTTCTTTTGCTATAGGCAATGAGTGAAATCCTTTATGGTATACGAGTGATCAAATTTTATGCATGGGAGAAAATATTTTCTGCAAAGATCAACAGTCTGAGGTGAGATTTTTGCAAGGGTGGTGAACAGGTGTGGGTGTTACCCAGATTGTTCCAGTCCCCCATTTGCTCTCCAGTTAGCAACACTGGGCATGCGACAATAATGTACCACATTTTGTTCTTTGTAAGACAAGCTGGCCATTATGTTATGTTCTCTTATAAATGTTTCAACAATTTCATAGCCAAACATTAATAGCAATTTTCACAATGGAAATGCTAGATTTAAATATAATGTTCATGCAACTAAATAGAAGACAGAAGTAGATCAACAGAAATTGTACCCAATTATTTAAGATATAATGTTTAAAAGTGTTTTCTTTTCTATTCTGTACTTAAAAGATTTGAATCTCTTTTCATAATCTAATAATTTAGAATGATTCATGAAGTCAATTCAATTCAGTTCCATATTCAATTCAACTCAGAAAACTTGTGGGACCTGAACTGACGTACAGAAAGGATCTGCTAAAGAAGACAGATTTAACTTTTAATTTCCAATCCAATAAAGACAATATCTTTTTTTTTTTTAAGGGTTGGAGAGCTAAAGAATTTGAGATCAATGAAATACCTAGATGCACTGTGTGTTTATTTTTGGGCTACTACTCCTGTTTTGATATCAATCCTCACATTTTGTACTTATGTCTTACTGGGAAATACACTGACTGCAGCCAAGGTAAGTTGAGTAATGACAATCACTGATTTACCGTTTACAAATCAATTACGTCATCCAATCAGCTGACCCAAGATACCATATCAGAAACTGAGATACTCCTTCATTCAACCAATGAAATACTTGGAAACCATTCCTTAATGAAGCACTCAAAATTCTTACTTTGTTCTTGTTAGGTTTTTACAAGTATAGCCTTGTTCAACATGCTCATATTCCCACTAAATGTATTCCCTTGGGTTATCAATGGTTTGATAGAAGCTTGGGTTTCATTGAATAGAGTAAACAAATTCCTGATTTTGGAAG
Organism: Nanipora kamurai; assembly: GCA_036872915.1. NCBI lineage: Eukaryota > Metazoa > Cnidaria > Anthozoa > Scleralcyonacea > Helioporidae > Nanipora > Nanipora kamurai. Next base: position 597,119 of record JBAHVQ010000104.1, read on the forward strand.
AACTTGACTGGCAGAAATTCTACACCACAGAGCTTGGTGACAGTTACAGTCAGGATGATTTGGATGTGTTAATCTCAATTTCTGATGGACATTTTACTTGGGCCAGTAGCAGTGCTGAAAGTGACATTAACTCAAGGGAGAATAGAGATATACCAGGGGATACCAGGTCAACAGGAGATGTTGTGGACAAAAAAGAAGCTACTGGGAAGCATTATATTGAGAATTTCAGTTCCAGCCACCAACAGGCTCTACGTGATATTTGTTTAATGATTCAAAAGGTAATTCAAGATCATCCATTATAGACCTTCATTTTTAATTACATAAATTAATTGCTTTTTATGTGAAGTATAGTTATAATGACCATCAGCTTAAGTTCCTAAACTCTGCTTTGCCTAAATTTTCAATTCTATGTTGCAACAACTCAAAAGGCTTGAGTTCCTCAAATAGCAATGATAGGGTCTCAATATATGAGTAGTTTTAAAAAATCTTTAAATCTTCAGTGAGGAAAAAAATATGTTTGTTTTGTGACAAGGTGAGGGCGTTACTTGAACACTTTAAATGGCCAAGCCCTCTGTGGTTAATGTCTCAGAAACCTACAAAGATTACCAGTGCATTCTGTAGAAATGAACTGGATAGGTCAGTGACCATGATTGACCAGATAATGTGACCATGGTATACCAGAGAGAGTGACCTTGATGGGCCAGATAAAGTCACCGTGGTGGACCAGATTTAAATATTCCCCTAAATAGTATCTTCTAGTAATTTTTTTGCCTGCATATTTCACCCTGAAAATCCTTCCGAATCCTCTTTGCAGGCTGCAAACTTCATTGCATGGCACCCCCAACAATTTCTATCTTCAGCTACCCCTGCTTGGGAAGTCTTTGAGAACATCTCATGTTCATCATCTTCTGCTTTGAGTTGTCTCAATTCTTGAGTGTAATTTTTTATCTCCAGGGTTTGCTTGTCGGTGTGATAGGGAAAGTTGGTTCTGGTAAAAGTTCTCTTCTATCAGCTATTACTGCAGAAATGGACAAAACCAGAGGAATGGTAAGTTATGTCTACAGTTATGGCTGCTGATACAGATATTTAACTTGGTATATCCTAGATAATTTCATGCTGTTTGGTTTATTGTTAGATTTACGTGGCTAATTTAAATATTGGATATGGATTGGCCCGTCAGGTAAAGTCTACTGGACTTTGTTCTCCAAACCTTAGCTTACTAAAGAAATATGACCAGGTTCTTCCTGATTATTCAATGGGCTACAAACTCACTTGATATCGTGATTGATACCGAGATTGCAACACAAAAATACAAGCCAGAGGTGAATGCTCTTTGGCATGTCTGAAGTCTCACAAACTTTCGCGCGTTTAGATCACAATTTATAAACATTTCTTCATTAAAAGAATAATTGGTTTTTAAAAAAGGATGCAAAAATCCAGGAGCAAATCAGAGTTTGCGTAACAGGTATGGAAAAGTATTGTACAATTCATTCATACTAGTGAAAACAAGTCGTTTTTTTTGAAAAAATCATAAAGATTCAGGAGATAATTTTGTCGTTGCTCTACGAAAAAAGTAAGGGTGCAAAAGCTCCTTAGCCCCATGCTCCGCCCAGCCTACGTAAGAAGCAGCCTTTTTTTTCGGTACATTCATTTACATAGATTATCCTTGTGTGCAAGGGTTAATTTAAATGCTGTAGATAATTAGTACGTGTCAACGCATGAAAAAATTTTACTAGTAAAAGCCCCGGTTTAGTTCAATTCAGCAAACATGTTATTTTATCTAGATCATTGTTTTCCGGAATTGCCTGCTTTTTCAATTCATCATCCTTTTTACATCATCCTTAGAGTATCTCTTCTATAACTGTCACTCCAAAACCGAATATTTTGGGTTTCTGTTTTGTTGGTCAGGAGCCGTGGATACAACACGCGAGTGTGAAGGACAATATTTTGTTTGGAAAACCCTTCGAACACCATAAATACGATGCAGTTTTGAAAGCTTGTGCTCTTGAAGAGGTTGGTATGTTTACATACATGTTTTCCATGCCATGGTCAGAACTTCAAGACCTGAAATTGTTAAGTGTTTTCCTAGGATCTCAAAATTCTACCTGCACATGACCAGACAGAAGTTGGAGAAAATGGCGTCACATTGAGCGGCGGACAAAAATCGAGAGTCGCGTTAGCGAGAGCTGTTTATCAGGTAGCTGTATACTGTTTTTTTATGATCGTGATTAGATCTATAATTGATCCGGGCTGTTGTCCTCATCTGTTCCTAAGTCCAAGTTTGCGCTCATGTTCAATTCCCCATCTTTTCTTCCGTCCGTTTGTGCCATTCTCACATCTTCGGCCTCTCCCGTCTCTCCATCCGTTCTTACTGCCTTTCTTCCTTCCGTCTAATATTTGATTAGTCCCTCAGTCCGACCGCCTATTCTTCTGCGTATCATTCCGTCTTTCCATATGTCTGACTTTCCTTTAGTCGATCCTTCCATCCTTTGGCCCGATCTTCCTGTCATCCTTCTGTCCTTGCTTCCCGAGATCTCTCATTCTGTTCGTCCTTCCCTCTCTACGTTGGTCCACTTTCTGTTGGTTTGCTTGGCCCTCCGCTTATCCGTCCATGTTTCTTTCTGTCCTTCTTTTCATTTGGTCGTTCATCAGTCTCTCCTGCTATTGCTTATTAACTCTGTTCTTTCATTCATCGTTCCATCGAGTCGATCATCTAGCTTTTTCTCCGCCCGTCTGTGTGTCCATCCTTGCGTCTTTTCATCTGTCCTTATGACGGTCTTACCGTCCTTTGCACAATACGTCCGTCCATCGGTCCTTTCGTCCATCCGTCCTTACTTCAGTGCGTCATTTCGTCTCTTCTTTTTCATGTTCACCCCTTCCTGTATCCCTCCCACCTACCATCCATCCTTACTTCCTCATACGATTCTTGCGTTAGACCATCCGTTTTCCCTTGCGTGTTTCCTTACATTCGATCGTCAGTACTTTTGTACATCCTATCTTCCTTCTTTCCGTTAGTCCCAACGTCCCTTCTCCTGTCAGTCAATCCGCGTCTTCGGCCAGTTTCGTCCTTTCAAATTTCCTTCTGTTCGTTAGTTCGTCCTTTCGCCTGTCCATTCATCCATCCTTCCTCTCTTTCGTCCTTCCCTCCATCCGTTCAGATATCCTTTGTTTCCTGACGTGGCCAACCAGATTTGAGAACAATGGTTCCACGCTCAATTAAGTTTTGGCTTATCACACTTAAAGCCACACTCTTTTATCCCGAACAGGACAAAGAGATTTATCTACTGGACGATCCTTTGGCGGCCGTCGACACTCATGTAGCATCCCACATCTTCACGCACTGTATTATGGGAGTTCTGAAGAACAAGACCAGGATTCTTTGCACGCACCATAGAAGGTACCTGAAGGATGCTGATTTGATTGTGGTCATGGACCGTGGTCGTATATTGTGTGTGGGACCTCCACATGACATATTAAAGAAAGACATTGTGATGAAACAGATATCAGATGTTGGTAGGTCCATTATATAATGTATTAAGTATTTATTTATAGTATTCATTGTATTTATTGTATATTGATTATGGTAGAAAGGCGTCTAGATGTCACTGTATACCGAGTGTTTTAGGGATAAAAACCGGTTGAGCTGAACAAATTGAAGCAAAAATTACTCTCTTAATTCAAAAGATTGAAAATTTCAATCACTGAAGTTACAGTTTTTTTTTTTCAATCTAAATGATTTCTTTTTTGATGGGAAAGACGGCTTTCACTCTAAAATCGACCGAATTTTAAAACATTTTAGATTGATCTTTTTAATTTTTACGGTAGTAAAAGATTGATTAGCAATCTTAGACGATTGGTCCCTAATGGTAAACTAGAAAGACTGAAATTAAGGACAAATAGATTGAAATATCAGTCGTTAGAATGATCGTGAGAAGAGTCGTTAGAATTTAGAGAGTACGTAAATCTTCTCAGGACTATTTTGTATCCGATTCATTTCTTTTTTATTCATCAGGAATCATTGATGAGTTAAATGAGTTGATAATTCGATAGTTGTGTAAAACTGGCATGTTCGTCTTTCATGTTTGGTTCTTTTTAAGGTGCTCAAGATCACGACGTAGACGATGTTAACAGTGAAGAAAATGTTGAGAGGAAAGAGACTTCGTCGGACACAGGTCTGGTCGAAGAAGAAGAAAAGGATGTGGGAGTTGTGAAGTATGATGTTTATCGTTCATACTGGCAAGCAGCCGGCACTTGTTTAACAGCCAGCATTTTGCTTTCGCTATTTTTAATGCAAGGTAGGTTGAGTATCATCCATTGATATGTTCAATTCCCGCCTTGCGAATCCCTGTACATTTCGGCTGCTCATATTGTATATATTACTTGTAATTGTACTATATATTACTTGTATACCTAACTTGGTTACATCCCGGCCACTATTTGTCCTTTTAGCATCTCGGAATATCAGTGACTGGTGGTTGGCTTACTGGATATCCCACAAAGAAGAATCTTCGTCTTCGACCAATCGTTCGTTTGATTTCCAACAGATGACCGTGCACCCTACTATTCAACATTCCAGTTCACTGGATGCCCTCCATCTACACCTCAAAAAAGGAAGCTTGACTTTCTATTTGGTGGTTTATGGAGGAATAGCAGCTGCAAATTCGGTAGGAGAGTAAAACCTGTATTGCGCAGCGTGCTAGAACGGGCAGAGTGGAGTGGTACAGTTTTTTGATAAATGGTGTTGTATCCTTAGATAGTTGTCTTGAGTTTTTCCTGCTGAATCTGTGGTCCATTGTCATTTTTTTTGTTTTTCCTGTTTTAGATTTTTACGTTGTGTCGTGCATTTCTTTTCGCCTATGGTGGAGTGAAGGCTGCTCAAGTCATTCACAAGAATCTTTTGAAAAGCATCCTGGCAGCTCCTGTTTCGTTTTTCGATGTTACTCCGGTAATAGCAGCCGAAAGATTGTGAACAGAAAATATACATTTTACCGTGATTTCTTGGAGAAAGAGCTTTCCGCCGGTTTTCTATCTATTTCTAAGCTTTCGATCACTTAAAGTAGGCCTCTTCAGAAAAAAAATATTGTTTATTTACTTTGAAAGCTTGAGTCTATAGTTCGCAAGCTTGGAAACAAAAATTGTGTTTGATATTTCCAGACGTTTTCCCTTGGTATTACTATATTCGACAAACATTCAAGGAATTGAACATTTTGTTTCTTTTTGCAGATTGGCCGAATCGTGAACAGGTTTTCCTCCGATACGGTTAGTTGTAAATCGATTTTAGAGGTTCTAGGACTAAAACCCTTTCTGCCTTGTAATCCAGGGTAACCATGCAACGTACTCACAAGATGAGTAAGCTTTGTCAATTATAAGAAAATAAAAACAGCGAAGACAGTGAAAGTCTAATCAATATATTTTTTATTTGTCTCCATTTTGCTTGTCATTCTTGTTATCTCATAAACCTCTTAGAAGTATTGTCTCTGCCCCTGAGTCTAATAAACCCCCCGGATATGTTTACACGCTGCGATTAATCGGGGCCATTATATTTCTGGTTTAGGTGCATGGTAAGCAGAGAAAACGAACGCAAATTTGAGAAAACGGAGCGTTCTGCTAACTTTTTCTCACCTGAACATTTTTCTCATTTTGGCAAAACGGCCTGATTAATCGCACTGTGTAATATCAGTCTTACACCACAGTTCACAACACCCACTACAACCATAAGAAATTTTAAATCTCATGCCTGATCACACTCAATAAAATTGTCGTAAACGTGATGACTTTCAGTTTCATTTTTTTCTATTAAGTATTCAATCGACGACTCCTTGCCATTCATAATGAACATATTCTTAGCTCAGCTTTACGGTGTTGCTGGAACAATCGTTATCACTTGTTATGGCATTCCATGGTTTATTCTCGTCCTACTTCCTCTTGGCTTTCTTTACTATAAAATACAGAATTACTACAGAAAAACATCGAGGTACGTAATAAAGGAGCTTTAGTTTACGAACACACATTCTGACTTTTTTTCCCGGTTGAAAAATGGATCTTTTAAATGGCCTTACAATTTAGTCTTTCAACATTACATTTCAATATTCGAAAAAGCTGGCTGATATTCGGTTTTCATTATTGTTGTTGATGATAGGACTACAGAGAGAATGTAATTAAATTTAATGATTTAAAGAGGACCTACCAGTTACTTTAAAGTCTGTTAGGATCCCAGTGTTCTTATAGTAACTCGATCGTTACAGGAAATATGACTCGGGCGATCCCACATTGAAAATTTTCCCATCGTCGCAAAATACGTTTGAGATATTAGTGCGTGACTAAGTTATTCAATTTTCAACGTTAACTTGAACTTCATCTTTCACTTTTCATGTAATCCTAAATTATCTCCTGCTATTAGAAAAATCAAACCTCTCTTGGTTTTTGAGATTGGTAGAAGTTAGGAAATACATCTTGTGAAAACATATAAATAGTTTGTGAGGAGATATTGTGAAACATTTCTAATCTTTTATATTCAATTTAGAGAAGTGAAACGATTGATGACCATAAGTCTTTCTCCCGTCTACGCGCATTTCTCGGAAACACTGAATGGCCTGGAAACTATTCGAGCTTTGCGAGCTACTGACAGATTCTCACTGGACAATGAAAGGAAACTAGAACTCAATCAGCGTGCGAACTTTTCAGGTGATTTTAAAGCCTGATTTCAACTAAGCGGAATTTTTCGCGTGAACTGCCTTTTCTTGTTTCACATGGGGTTCTCAAGCGCCGTTTAAACAAAAGGGAAACTCAGTGTGCGTAGTAAATTCCGCTTACTGGAGGCTAGGCTTAAATTAGTAGCTCTATAGTTCGGCGGTCAATAGGACGGAATAGTTAATAACTGACTGTTTTGTTTGTCTACTTTTCCAGGTCTAGCGGCTTCTCAGTGGCTGAGTTTGCAATTGCAGATGTTAGGGGTTGCTATGGTAACATGCGTATCTTTTATTGCTGTTTTGGAGCATCACTTCAGTTCAGTGAATCCTGGTGAGCTTCGGATGATATAAATCATCAAAATGTATAAGAAATTAGAATAACTTCGTTCATTAAAATACAGGACTTATTAATAGATATAAAGGCAGAATAAAGTACTCTAATGACTAATTCCACCTGGCGAAATTTTTCACTCGCACTTTAATACTCGTTTGTCTCATTTTCTCTTGGAAACCCCGGAGTTTCCCAGAACCAATGAGAAACAAAAAAGAAATACTGTCATGCTGGTAACATGTGGGGTTTTTCTCTCCTTGGATTACTTCCAGGGCTTGTAGGTCTGGCGATTTCTTATGCTCTAACTGTCACCAATCAACTTTCCGGTCTTGTCTCATCTTTCACTGAAACGGAGAAGCAGATGGTCAGCGTTGAGAGGGCAATGCAGTATGTCAGCGGAGTACCAAAAGAAATCGATGGATCAGGAATTGTACGATGAATTCACGAAGCTTTGTTGTTTGTCTGCCTGTCTTTCTGTCTTTGTTTATTTATTTGTTTGGCCATTTATTTATTTGTTTATTTGTTCATTTATTTGTGGTATATTTTTAGCGTATTGTAGAGTAAAAGTTATTCTATGTACATGAGTACTTTGATATATCGTCTGTTTTCACCAAGATCTCAGATTAACAGTTCTTCGCTGATCATCGATGAAATTTCGAAAGATTAGACTGTTATTGTCACCGTAAGACTTTGGCAAGAGCCTTTAAATTAAGAGAGTGTTGGGTAGGGTTGGAGAGAATTTAAAATTTTTAATTTAAATTGAAGAGTCATTTACGGGCGCGTGAATCCACCATTCATTCCTTTCAATTTAATGTAACCGTAAATTATCCATGACCAATGCGAATTCATTTGTAATTGTTATTTTATAAATCAGTGAGTTTATTATGTTGTTAATCGACAGTTTTCCCCCTTGTAGCCTCCATTGTACTGGCCTGATCAAGGGAAAATAGTTTTTGACAACGTTTCTCTGATTTACAGGTAAACATCTTATTTTCTTGAGAAATCACTGTTCATTCATGTCCCAGTAGGATTTTTCTTCGCAGTTTTATCATGCTACAAAAGTACACGATTTATAATGTTATTTGGAGAATCAATAAGAGGTGTTTGTAGGAGGTTTTTTTTTGTGTATCAGAGAACCGAAATAAGAAAAACAAAAAACCCCGAACAAAACCCTACGTGAGAAAAGGAAATTAAGACAGTTCATTTAGAGGTATTTTGGAACCTTCCCTAGTGTTATCATTACCTGTTTTTTGTTGTCGGTCCAAATCTTAAGTGGCTCTTGAAGTTGTTTTTACAATATCGGCGAGAAGGGAACGTCACAGGAGACGAAGAAAGGACTTTATAAGACCATGTAGTCCCACCATGACGTAGAATAAAATGCCTTTTTAAGTGGAAAAGTACACACTATTCCAACCATTTATCCGGTTGTTGAATCATGACGTATTTTAGTTAAAGAAATACGAATATACTAAATTAGATTCAGTCGTATCCAAACAGCAGACGCTAATACTTTGAGCTGTTTGCCAAAAAATAATAAAGTTTCGAGTGTTTGGACTTTCTCTGTCAACAGCTCCCCGTTTTTCGATTGATATGGATTTGCACGATATTGTTATCTTGGTGCTCATCCAATTTATTGAACCGTTTTGGGTCAAAAAGGACGTACTTGGTCTGGCGTTAATCTACCAGAGTACGTTAAAACACATCTTGTGTTCTTGTACTCTTTTCACACCTACGAAATAGGTTTAATGCCACATGCTGAAAACTATTACGCTCAGTTTGTTGGATTAGGCAAAGATTTGTGCTGGTTGACTGCCAAATGTTTAGAATATATTTAAGTTTTATTTTAAACTGGTTCAGTTAAACTGGTTTTTCATGCTGTGAAAGAACACATTTCCTGCTAGGCTAAAATAGTTTATCCCTAATCAAACACTCATTCAATTCGTGTAACTAATCTTTCATTCTCTCCCACTGTTAATTCCTCTTCATCTCAGATAAAATACGTTGGTTAAAACAACCTTATAAGGAAATATCGTTATTATATTACGAAATGTTGGATATCCAACCGAGATAAGGATCATTTTTGACAAGTCTGTTTAGAGGGTTTCATTTGATAAGTCTGTTTAGTGGGAATGATTTTTTAAAGCGTTACTGTGTCGCAAAATGTAAATAACATACATTATTTTTATGCGATATTGGATTTTGATTGAAGATTAAGCCTATTTTCCAGGTTTTATTTTCCAGAATGTTTAGTTAAGTTATTTTATCCAGGTTAAAAATAACTGTGTTGTCAGCGATATTGCATGAAGTGGACACGATGGCTCAAGTCACACCTTAACTGGGCGTTGGTAAACAAACCGAACCCAGCTTGGCAATAACTTGAATTTTAAGTAAATATAGGATTGTGGTAACACCATCAAGTCAAATGGAAGTGTTGATGACATACATTACTTCTCAAGAAGAACCAGGGAATCTACCAAAATTGCCAAACACTCGACAATCCCCCAAGAAAGTCGGCCACTGAACAGCACCTAGTCGTTGCTCTTCCATTGTTAATCATGATGAGGAGATGTACACGTTGCGTTATTAGAATAATTCGTCAGTCGACCTGCAATGTTAGCGTTGGTTTCGTTTGCATATAGTATAAGTCATATATACTGTTGTTTACTTACTATTGTTTACATACTGTTGTTTACTTGGCAGTGGACGAGAGTAGAGATATTGATAGTTTGAATGTGATCTCTCTCTCTCTCTCTCTCTCTCTCTCTCTCTCTCTCTCTCTCTTTCTCTCTCTCTCTCTCTCTCTCTCTCACTCTTTCTCTGAACTTCCCTGGTTTTCAGGGCATGGTATTTTTATGCAAACAACAGAAAAAAGAGCCACTTGATTCTAACAGAAATCATTCAGCTGCTTGGTTGTTGGTCTCAGAGGCCTAGGATGTTTATAGAACCCTATGCTGGTTCGTGTTACTTCTGCTATGTGGATCCTTGTCTAATCTCTGCATTCCAATTATATATTTATTGTTGGATCTTTTGAAAAAAGTGTTAAGGATCTGCCTGGATGTAATATTGTTCCGCTATGATGATCACCTGGGTATTGCTCAACATTCAACCAGCAAAAAAACAGTCCCACAGGGGCTACTGTTTGGATCATGTTATGTATTTCTTACCAATAAGAATTAAGCAGGGAATTTAATTTCCCAAGCTGATGAGTTACCACAGCTAGTGAGTGATTAACCCATTCTTGGCCATGGTTGCAGTTTGGCAACTTATCAATTTTACTCTGGCTAATCCCAGATTTTACTCGTCAAGAGAAGACAGCCTATGAGCCCAAACAATAAAGGGTTAACACTTCTTGCTCGTTCATGCTTCCCTCCGATACTACATTTTCTTTTGTCGGAATTCGACTTGTCTTGTCTGGTGAGTGAACAGAGAGATCTGGAATGCGGCTTTCGCGAGATTGTGATGTTGAGGTTTTAAATTTTAAGCTGTACAGAAATGGTTTTCATACACATTCACTGTGTATACCTCAAGGACTTGCATTACTGGGTGGTACTGCAAATTCAACGAGCATTTAATAGCTACTTTAAGCTGTCAGGACACTGAATTTAGAGTTTCTTTAGTATAAAATTATTGGTTGTAGTGATTTATTTTATTTTACCATAGCGTAGGGGAGGAGATAACACAGTCAGAGCAAATTTATATATATATACCTTGTGACGTTAGTACTCAAGACCCTTGGGTGACTAGCTTCACATATTTATTCTAGGATGACATGAGAAACTATACTAAAACGATTTAAACTTAGTATTATCAGTATTGAAGAGGTTTTCTGTTACTGAAATTAGAAAAAAATATCTGGGACCAAATTCTTCTTAAAATAAGGGCACTGCCAACTTGAAAGATCTATTTGTGGGAAAATTTAAAAATTTTGCCCCCTCTGTCATAGGGGTCCCATGATGCCATTGGGCATAGGTATAGGAAAACGTACCTGAGGGAAAGAGAGCCAACCTTTGGTGATGTAGGACAGAGAGACAAGCTGAGTTTGATTTCCATTTACCTATCTGTCCATTCATCTGTACCGATTTACTACAGTGTTACCCCTCAAAGTGTTTTATTTTTTCCGAGGTGGAATCCCCTTGGTCAATTGTTTCATGAGAAATGCTCATACAAACACGCAAGATAAGGTCTTGTTTATTAAATAAGAAAGTATTTGCAAAACATAAATTACCAGTTCTACACAACGTTTTGTTTTTGGAAGTCACGTATTTCCAAAACTCAGGTAGCGTACGTTTAATGAAATTAAACTTTTTGAATTTTTTCAGCGAATGTATAATTTTCTTGAACGAAGTCGAATAACTGGTTTGCACAATAGAAACCTATTTTTAGACAATATCACCCTCTTGTTGTTTGCAATGCCGTGGGTTGAAAAGTTCAAAGACTCATTAAACATCGCCATTGTTCGCAGAGATCCTCGAACAGGTCCAGATTGGTTTTACTATAGGTAAAGTAACATAAACGGTCAACAACATAAATTTGCCTTAAATGTCTGATTATTACTTTACATAAAACTTTTCATCAAGTAAGGTGTTTCGTCCTAAAGTTTGGCTCCTCAAATATCGGTATCGACCGAAAATTGTCTTCAACCACTCAAGAAAACACTTGTTCGATCGAGAGAAAGCAGTCCCAACTAAGGGACTAAATTTTTCGATCCCTTCAAAAAAGTATGGTGTTGCTGAATAAATTTGCAAGCAGTAGATTCCACACTATTCAGCACTACTGAAATATCTTGAGTGAAATATTAATATTGTTAAGCTGAGGACAAAGGATAGCCACCAATTAGCTCGTTAATTCACTGGATCTCTCGTGAAATGAAACTAGCATGATTTGAGCCTGTCCGTGTTTCACACACAATTGTTTTGTTCGAGGCAGCTGTTTGTATGAAATTACAGATGCTCTAGCCAGTCTTTCCAACGCAGTGTCAGGTTGTCAGCACTGATATTCATCATTTAGAGCTTAGTAAACATCGAATTTCTTTGTTGTGACCGACGGAGGCTGTATTGCTTATTAATCCGTACGAAATAACCGGCGACTAATCCAAAATAAGACAAAACAAGATGATTCTCACAATTTTCACTCTACCCTCACATAAGACCCTTTCAAGCTGGTAAACATTTTCTTATTATTACCCATGTCGTACTAGGACGAAACTGGACTATGATTCTCCCTTTGCGATCCCAAAAAACTCTTTCATAATATACGACACCGGACACGAAGAAAAAATACCGTCTACGGTTAAATTGTTCTGTTTTCGTCTTTACTGTTTAACCGCTGGATTTTTGAATGTATAATAAGCATTTAAAGTATTCATTCACTAAAGGCTTCTTTTATACATTGTTCACGAGAATATGTTAACAAAAAGATAAAAACAAAATCCGCTTTTTGTTCAAATAATCCTGAAACAGATCGAGAACACGTCTTTATAATCCTGACACGGAACGTTTAGCTAGCCTAAACTATGCACCTATTCTTTAGCCAATAAGAGCCTATTTATCATTATGGACAGATTTACATCGACATCAACCGAACGGCAAATCCAAGTGCCAGAATCAAGTTAATTTGTTCGTACTTGTGAGTCTTAGTGTCTATACAAGAAAATCTGTTAGGACAATTCAGTTTTCTGACATGACACACCCATTCCAATTGATGGATTTTTAATGACGAATTTGATCGTTCTTGTAAAATGAGAGAGTGTGTATGCATGAGTAATACATTTGCACATAGCCATGCATTTACAACTAAAAACTCCACCAGGTAAACACATTGTGGACTTAAGCCATTTTACATTTTAAAATTAAAATCATAATTCAATATTCTTCAATTCCTGTACGTATTTGATCGATCAACTCACGGAAAATAACATCTCATTATCTAAAAGTTATAATATTTTGTTGTGGGGTTAAAATTCAATATTAAACACACTGCGATGGATATTTAATTTTGTCACCAGAATATCGCCTCCTTTGGTCGGCTGAAATAATTTCTTTGTTTTATAAAGTGTAAATAGATATTTTCAACTTGAAATGCTAAATTGTGTTAATGTGGTATTTATATCTAGATCTCATTTCCGAGTCATCATCACGGTAACCAACAATTAGATGTAAAATTCCCCAAACTATTTGCTGCTCGCAACGCCGATTTGCAGTGGATCAAGTTCTAGTGATAAAATCAAAGGAGAACGTTCTACCTTCATGTAACGATGTCAAACCACAGGCCCTCAATACCTCCTAGTCAACTGGGATATTCCCTTTTCCACAATCCACAGACTTAAATTTAGTCTTGCTAGGCAGTAAATTTTCTGACGATAGACAACACGATAAATGTTTTTAGAGGAGAGCGAATGAAAGGGATTATTTTCACCCTACTTCAGTAGCTCGGATGCATGTTGATTGCTCCTTTGATGTTCTTCACTGGATACTTTCTCATCGATACTCCGAAAATAACAACCTCTTAGCCAGCTCCTACAAACTGTTGACCTTCTATTTCTTAATCATTCTTAGAAGTCTAGGTTTAGCAGACTTTCAAGCAAAACACCCCAACACCTTCAATGAAAGGATTTTTATTTACTACTCAGTTATCTTTTTCGCTGTTTGGTCTTAAATGTTCTCAGCAACATTTGCGATCAAACAGACTGACAGAGGTAACGTTGCTTGTCATAAGAACGGCTGGCCTCTTGACTCCGATCTTCTCTCGTTTTGTGCTCTCCTTAGTACCTTAAACTGCCTCTGACGAGTGTGACCATAAGTGTGTTCAGGCAAGGATGTGAAATGCATAAGTTCTGTTACTGGAATAGAGTAATTAAATGGAATGGACCTTACAATGAAATTAAGAAAATTGTGATTGTGCGTGGAGTGTTAACGCTTAAGATGTCTTTCTTCGTTCTAGAACTTTTCTTTATTACTTTATTTACATTTTTTTGATTTCTTTTTTATCTACGCTTTCGACACTCTGGATAAAATGTCCTTACCACGATATCCGACGACGGTTGCATTATAACAAGGATTATTTTTTGTGTTCAGGAAAATTGCCAAGTACCCTTTCATTTTTTTATCATTACTTGACGCTTGACGTTACTGTTCTTTAACTTTTAAAGAAAATCGTGTATATTTATACATATAAAATACGAAGATGCTTATTGATTATTTATTTTCCGGATTTTAAGACGGTATAACCTTTCGCCTTAATTTCAGTTATCATTATAAGAGCAGTCGTACAACAAAAGTAAAATACAAACCGACCAACAATAATTAAAGACCTTGTTTGTAACGATCAGTCCATGGATAGAAATACTGTATGTGCTACAACATCTAAAATACTGGCTAAAACATGTAGAGTCTAAATATTATCAACATCCGTTTTGTTAGAAAAGTGTCGTCCAGTTTGACTGGTAGAACGATGCATTGCAGGTTTCCTAAGAGTACTCTTGTTTCCTCTTGCAGTAACACTGGACCCATGAGGGATTGCTAGTACTGGACCTCTAGGAGAAACATCTTCGGTAGCTGATAGGGTATCCAGTATAAGTAAAGACCTAGTAAAGACAGTGACTTGGAAATTAAATAGAATTACTATCATAATTATTTCCTACGTCTTGTGATACTCAAATCTTGAATTCTTAAGTTGTCAGTATTTTTTGTTTTTTTTATTTTATCCTTTACTCCAAAATATCGGCATATTAACACCTTCCCTACTTCTCGCACTTAGAACTAGGATTAGATGCTGAAGGATAGAATGAATATAGTAAGATTCACTGTTAATATCTTCTGGAATAAGCCTCTAAATTGCCATCTTTCCATATTTTTAACCGTCCTACCGTTACCACTATAGTTCTGTTGTAACGAGACTAGTAACCAGCAGCTGTCAATTGATTTTTCTGATTACAGCTTTGCGGGAAGTGTAGCCTGCAGTACAGCCTCAATAACACAAACACTCATGCCTCCACTGCAGGGTACTGCCAATGAAAATCCTAAGCCGATAGACGAACAAGTTTAGTGTTCGGTGTACTAAATCATGTCTAGGCTCTTATGTCACCTAGGTGCCATCTGGATACCTACATAATATCGTAAAACAACAAATCACATACTTTTTGGTATCTTAATCCACCTTACAGTCGTCGTCCAGTTTTTAAAATTTTTAATGATATCGAAATTTGCGCCACAGGCTGCGTTTTGTGTTTAAAGTCTGAACTTTGTGTACATTCATGAATATCATGCGGTGAAGCTTTGGAAGAATGATTAAAAAAAGCAAGTGATGACGTCATAGCCATACAACCAACCAATCAGCACCAGAATCAATGGGGGCCATGACGTAAAGACTATAGTGAATAGGCTGAAGTTTGTTAGTCCCTTGGCCTTGAGTGCCCTTACCGTAGGCTCCATTAATGGGCGAAGCAGGTAAACAAGGCCTGATTGTCGCATCTTCTTCCCGCGGTCGTTCTATATTATTACAGGCAACCTTTCAATTCAAGACACATGAAAAGAGAGGGGAGCAGGCTTAAAGCTTCCCCGCAGACACTTGAGGCTCACCAACAAGAAATATCAGGAAATTGAAGTCTTTCCGAGAGGTGGCAACCACTTAGTATTTTCCTCCGGCTAATATCAGGATTTTCATCGTCAATGGGAGGCCTACTCTCAGGGAAGAAGTAACATGCTCCTCATTCATTCTTTCCCGGTGGATGCGGCCGCACAGTAGGGCTTTTTTCTCAGCGACTGGCGAAAAATTTCAGTTGTCAGTGTAAGGTGTCGTCAAGAAAGAGCTAAAATTACCGAGTATTGTAAACGAACAAACTGATGTCATTTAAACAAATGGAATGTGATCGTTCCCAAGCTAAATGAAAACAGTAGATAACCAAAAAATTTAGGAGTACCAAATGTACTTGTTGTCTACCACTCTTAGACCAGGTCAGAGTTTCAAGTGCACATCAGATCTTTGTTCTCATATTACCAAGTCAAAAGCAATTTTGGAACGAGCGCTAGCATTTACTTAAAGATGTGACATTACATCAAATATTATAACTGCTGCTGGCAAGAACCTTGCGTTCGCAGGAGGTATAGCATGCCGAACATTATTGCTCTATTATTTCTTTCAGTCCCATGATATGGGTAACAGCTAATGATGGAACTCCTTCACCCCCAAAAATTTGAACCTGGGTGCAAAACCCTAAATACTAACTTGTACATAATGCGTTAGTTAACTTTAAGAATATATATATCTATATCCCTTTCACATACATACAGACAACGTCAACTCACATTTGAACGGCTGAACTCCTGCTAAGCTCATAGCCTGGACTGAGAAATATGTACCCAGGTTTTTCAGACTCATAGCTGGTTTTTGTGAAAAGGTAATGGTACAGCTGACCGCATAAACATAAAGTATATGCAGGCTTCGACGGACCCTTAATTCCCTACTCATTCACATTCTCTCATAGGGTGAATCTGGCAGTCAATTGTTTATTAAAATCTGAACAGCCACGTTCTTTATGAAATAGAATATCTCCGTAAAAGCTTCAGCCTAGGTCAAATTACTGAGAGAAAGTTCTCGTGCCAAACGTGTCGCTTTCGCAAGCTGTGTGTGAGCAGACTGATTGGTTGAAATTCGAACAATTAACGTCATGTGTTGAAAAGACCGACTATTTTAGGATCCATTTTGAAAACTCCTTTGGTACTTCGTATTTTAAAGGATTACTTCACTCCTTAATGGTATTGAGGTGTCAACAATTTCCGGCGTTTAGTTCCGTGCATTATACATATCTGTTTGCTTTTCTTAACACTGTTACCTTGTCTTGACGTGTCAGGATCACATCTCTGGGAGCTAATTAAATAACGTCTGCTTCGTAGGCGTAGAGCTGCGTAGAGAAATGGAATTACAGCACATATAAGTACAACTTTATCTGCAACTTTGTTTTCCCAATATATCGTATACTACGTTAGGGAGACAATAGCATCTCGTGACCCGCCGGAAAGACGTAAATAGCTTATCTTTGAAACCTATCACTTTCGTTAGCATGATAAACTAGCTGGAGATGCCATATTGGCACACTTCCAAAGCCTTAAGTCTGCCTCCCAGGAACTTTATATCGGCTTACCAGAGCTAATACGATAATCAAAGAATTAAAGTTAAAGGTTCTTTTCTTGACCTGTGCAGTTTTGTTTTAATAAAGACTATCGCCTTTCAACGAAACGTGGAAATCATAACTCTCGTCACTTCGCAGTCTCCATTTATATTCGTTTGTTCTTTTACACCCCCCTTGTGTCTTCCAAAGCTCCATTATCTTCTTTCATCTTGGCCTCTTACATTACTGTAACTTTTCTAATATTCCCGTTCTCTGGAATGAGGAATTGTCAACTGACTCATATAACCAAATCATTTACCTGAGCTGTCACTGTTATGACTTTGTAGAACTCAAATGATAATGCCAAGATCCGGATTGACGAAGAACAATAATTTATAAAAAATTCGACCGAGTAAAGGTTTTCGTGTTTGTTGTAGCTTACATAAGAAACTAAAGTGGAAATGCCTAAGTTGAAACGGGCAAAATACTTCTACGCTGTCGTGGTGGATAGCTGTATATTAGCTGTGTATTGCCCTAAAATGCAGTTGGTTCAGTTTGAGCTGAAATCAGCTTAAGTGGAGCGGGGTGGCTGTCGCATTATCCATTTGAGATATCTGAGACTTTTTTTTCATGTACCAGATAGTTTCATTTCTTGTGCAACTATCCAAATGAACCAGTTTTGAGGCATGAGACTTCCTAAGATGTTGATAACTAGACGTTTTTCTGGTAGACTTTGGTTTCGGCATCTTAACGTTGTGTCATAGTCACCCTTAAGTCGTATAATATATAATTATATACTATAGATGAAGTACGTGAGCAGAGCAATAGTTAATTGCTCGTTAGTCTTAATTTGTTAAGAAAAGCTGCTGTAAAACAGAGGCTCGAAACGCAACACTATAAGTTGATATACTTTGTGTCCCTAAAACTGAAGTGTTCCCGCACCGTCCGTGATATTGATTTTGAAAAACAAATCCGCTTTTCGTGTGGACTATACGGATCAGATATTTAGATTTTCGGTCAAAAATCCGACTAACGCATTATTGGAGCAATATATTATTAATACAAAGATCAATCTTACGATGTAACATGTGTATGTAGACTGTAATATAGAATAAGATGTATTTCTAAGCAATATGATTTCATTGAGTCCAATGAATCTAGCGCGACGTGTATTCCATCAATGTTTCACTACTGAAGCACTTAATTCTCTCAAAAAGCAAAACGTCTCGCTGTTTCTTCTATTAAATTTGCATAAATGCTACTTCATTCTACGGCATATGTTTTACTTCGATAAAAGGCTTTCGCTGAATACGTCAGTATTCCTTTCACCGTTTGGATAAACGTTTATCAACTTTGGCTTTACTGGTCTTTAATAAACAGACCATTTTTTCGAAAATACAACTATTCTTTCTCCTGCTAGGCAGTCAATGTCTATATCATGTCTGTCACTGGTTGACACAACGTGAATCGTTGACGAGGAGCTTTCTGTGACTCAGTCAGGACTTCACTTTTTCTCCCTCTCATTTTGGCTGGTTACCCAAATTCTGTTTGAGATTTGACTTTCTGTTTCGTAACCACTGCCTCTCATCCTGTGCTTTTAGTATCATTTAAAATTTGACTCACTCGTTCGTCGCTCCGGACATAAGTTATGTTAGATTGATATAGCGATAGTCCGATGATTCATTATTTCATATGATTTTTTTTGTGGGATTCAAATCCCCCTAACCCAAACAAAGAACTCAGGAATATTTATAACTACTAAAGACTCTTTCATTGGCAGGACAGCTAATTAAGTTTGTTTTTAACGTTCAAAAAGTTATCTTTTTCTTCTACAAGAGAGCAAGACAACATTACTTTTTGGAAAATTGAATTAAATTGAATCCTGCGTATCAAAGTAAAATTTGTTAAACCTGGATCAAAAGGATGCTTCGGCTTTGTTGTATTTTGTCATACTTAATCTAGTCAAGCTGATGAATTGTTTCAAGTTTTGATTGTTGTGTATTGACACTTTTCCTCGTAGATGTGAAATCTCTGATTCTAATCGCTGGCAGGAGTCAGTCGAGTTGAGCCCGAGTTCATTTCGGACTCACGACTGTACGTTTATTTTTGTCTCTGATATTGTAATATCTATATTAATGTAAAGTTAGGTGCGTATATGAAGGTTGGTTGTTTTTTTTCGGGGGTTTGTTTTTTTGAACGCGAAAGATGAGATTCAACTGTTCTTCTTTCCAGCCAATCAAATCTTTCACATTGGAAATGGATTGTTTTTGTTTCGGTCTAGTCAAGTGGAACTGTGCACTGCGCTTGTCAGAAAAGAGTACATTAAATGGTAATGAAGGCAAACAAACAGAAGTTGTTTCACGAATGGCGTTTTAATGAAATATGTCATCTTTCCCCCACCATTTCTTCCTTATTCTTTACAAGTATGGATACATTTTATGTGACATTCACTTTGATATATACATAATGTGCAAAATATACAAGTACAAACAATATGTACAAATCTTTTAGCGCATCTTCCATGAACTATTTTACCTTATTTGCATCATGTGATCTCATATTTTGACAGATACTATTTTCGTCAACAAACATAAGTGTTTCATCACTTATCTTTGATATGCTGATGAGAAGCTGCTGTTCTTGGACCATTTAATACCAAATACACGTACAAAATCCGATCAGCTTTTTCATGTGCACATGGCTGAGTTAACTGGTTTTTTAAACATAAAGTCAAATACTTGCATACTTGAACAATTTTATTAAGACTGTTAATGTTCGTTCGTTCTTATCTCTGCTTTCATAGGCATCTTTTTCTTTGAAGTAAGTAGGTTTCTGTTTCCTTATCATGACATATGATACGTATGATACACCGTCCTTGAAGAAAGTGAAACGAAGTACTACAGACGTCACAAGACATAAGTGCGGTGTTTTCCTCCATGTATTAGTTTGCATGTCAAATGTGCTAGTGATGTTTTCTAAAGGTCTCCATGTTCAGTTGCCTCAGTTTAGAACAGTTTTTGTACTGAAGGCTTGAATTTGGTTCGTTAATAGCACTTGGCAGTCATCCAAGTTGGCGACATTGTTATGCATACATTGGCCTACTCTGGCTAAACAGATGTCCACCACATATTTGACTTTAGTTCCGCCACCGGTGTCCAGATGTGGCTTTGGTGGCTTCCGAAACTGTTTTTAACGCCAGACTTCTAGGTACTGGTAATCCCAAATGACCAGGGATGACTTCTTCAGTTTCCCCGCTTGTTACTTTCCTGTTTAGGTCCTCGTGTTTTACGGCTGCTTCTTGAATATCTGAAATGGCCTTCGTTCATGGCTCTCTCTTTGTGTAGACTAGTCAGGTCCACCTTCGGATGGCTCCATTCGCTTTTTTCCTCGTGTTCTTTTATCTCTTCAAGACTTGGCATGTAGTAACGAGAATTCCGTTGCTTTCTTGGCTGTTTTTTTTTCTTACTTTCTTCGCGAAGTCTTTTTAAAGCTCTTTCCATACTCTGTTGAAGACAGTCTATTTCCATTTCGGTGAGAAATCTACTTCCAACAGTGCAGTCGAATGACTCGCTGCCCGAAAAACATATGTCGTGGTAGTTCTCTGCCATTGGCAAAGGGATGTCTTGTAGGATCTCCATTGGATCTGTAATTACAATTTTTCCAACGGAAATTACGGTAATGCTTTCTTGCTCAAGTTCTTATGGTCAACTGATGTACAACGCCCCCAACACTCCCTAAAGACAAACCAGTCACATGACCAGTCGAGGGTGGCAACTTCTGATTGGTGCGAGTGGCCCAATTGTTCTCAAAAAGGGGTGTGACTTAAAAAGGGGTAATTCAATACTTGACAGACTCTTTGGCGTGTGTCTTTATCTCTTCAAGTGATCCTTTTTACATGGAATGACAAAACCCCACCGGTAATGCATTGGATTACATTTTAAAATGCGTTCAAGGATCGAATAGTCATGAAGTTTATCCGGTAGAAATATCATACAAGTGACACACTCTTTGCAGCTTTATCGACATTTGCAGCAAAACTTCACTGTAGTTCGTGTATAAATTTCAATAACTGCCAAAATAATATTTTGGTAATTCACTTGAAAGGGAAATTACCAGAAGTACTCTTTTTTTCAAGCTGCAACACCTGTCATTCATCATTTTGGAAATATACCTGTAATCGGTTTAGAAATATTGTTTACGTGTACGAAATCTATTTTTAAATTAAGCTCCAGCCAAAACAAAGCTCGACCAAGCTGTTTTTGCGGCCGCGATAAATTCTATGGCCTGTAGTTCTCCGTATCGAGTCACCTTTTTACAGTTTTGTCTCGAAAGAATTATCATCAGATATTCGCAGATGTCGAAATTCAAAATCTTTTTATTGACCTTTTATGTGGTTGAGGTGGACCACCTTGGACTAAAACTAGATGTCTCAAAAGATAATTTTATATCTGGGTACGTTAACAAGAAAACATGATCCCGTACATTTGTTTATAAGTTAGAGCTAAAACGGATGTTTTTTACGTGGGTTATTTAATTTCATGTATGTGAACAGTCGAGACACGATTAGCTGAAGACATGTTATTATTGATCAAAACAAGTCGCGGCTGAGTTACCTCCTCATTATTCACAATCTGTTAGCCTCAACTGAAGGGACTACTTTAGTTTAGCAGTGTCAGACAACAAATGTCAAAATCTTGAACCTTTACCATAACAAACCAAAACAAGCAGTATGTCTAATAAAACGAAATTATTATTGCTGCTATTGAAATTAATTGTGCTTTAAGCCTAACGTTATGTAACATCAACAGAAAACCAAACCAATTTTGCTATGTCGTGCACGGAACTTTGCCCATGCAAATGCCCATACTTTTGGCATTCGACATCCTCGAGTGGTCCATTAGCCCATTGCGTAGTTGCAGGCTTTGTTCTTAGCTAACACTATTATTTGAGTTAAAATAAGGCGTAGCAACTAAAAGATAGGCACCCAGCCCCTCGACTTAATTCTTATTAATTCTATTCAAGGCATTGGACGCTAGATTTATTTATGAAAAGGTCTATCGGGCAATGTTTCTCGTTTTTCTGAGGTGCAGGACTCACTGGTATTTGTTTACAACAGGAGTATATGGATTATGGAGAAACCTAAATGGTCGAAAATAACTTCGGAAGGTTCTCCGCTATGAACACCAACTTAACTGTCATTAGTATAGAGAAAGAACCTGTTTTGGTTAAATAACGCCTCTTTCTCTCTCTTCCTCGCTCTCTTGCTCTCTCTCTGTCTCTGTGTGTGTGTGTGTGTGTCTCTCTCTCTCTCTCTCTCTCTCTCTTTCTGTCTCTCTCTGTCTCTCTGTCTCTCTGTTTCTCTCTATCTCTATCTCTCTCACCCCTCTCTTCCACACGCACAAATACATGCACAAATACATGCATTCACATATTTTGAAAGGCAATTTTCTGAATTTGGTTCCTGGAGCGATGGTCTCAGTATACACCCAGCGTTTGCCCTTTTTATAACTGTGTTATGTTTTTTTCACAATCACAATATCAAATTTGGATCCAAATTTTCCGTGATTCTGTAGTTCAGTACTACATCATATTTATGTTCCATGAAACTTTTTAAAGGGGGCAAAAGGTTAATGAGTACATAGCTGTCTGTTACAGAACATTACCTGCAGATATAGGAAGGAAGTGATCACATGATACCCGGTCTAACTGGCGCTTCTTTTGAGTGTTTTGTTTATGTACGGAGTACCAACTATGAACTCAATAATTGCACGTTGTGGCTGAAAACCTGACTAACTTTTGTACAATCGTTTTATGCTTCACCATTTGTAGCCATAATAAAAGCTATAATTTAATAG
Organism: Nanipora kamurai; assembly: GCA_036872915.1. Lineage (NCBI taxonomy): Eukaryota > Metazoa > Cnidaria > Anthozoa > Scleralcyonacea > Helioporidae > Nanipora > Nanipora kamurai. The sequence continues at coordinate 620,099 of JBAHVQ010000104.1, forward strand.
TAAGTGACACACTGCAGCCCAAAAGAAGGCTGGATTGCTCCCAACTTAATTACTAATGTATATGGTGTAAAATTATCATCATAATCCAAATAAATCACGTTAGAATAACAACCTAAAAATCGGTTATACATTAACAGATAAACCTACCTCTGGTTCTGTTCGTTAAACTGTGACATGAAGTAAGCCTTTGTATTCCTCAAATTATATTCAACTTGTCTCCTCTGTGGAGGTAAACTGTTTTTTTTTTAACACAAAGGATGTGCGTCCACGCTCTTCATGAGATAGCTAACGATACATTATATTTAAGGCCCTCTAAACCTAATCTAAGAAAATCGTAGTAAAAGTGGATTATCAGAAGAATAGGGCACTTTTATTTGTTTCAACTGACATACCATGGAAGTATCACTAGGATATAATTATACGTTGATGACGGAACCAGAAGGAACTAATGAAAGATAAAACGGAAGACTAAAATTCAATAACAATTTGTGTAAACTTTTGACCGACGATACATCCGACTGTATTTCGTCAAATCCCTTCTTATTTTTCTTACACTTGAATAAGCTATTTTGCGGCTAGGTTATGAAAATTAGCATACATAGAAAAGCCTCTATCCCATTCTACAGATTTAAACATTGAGCGTCGACTTCCCTTACTCATTAAATGGGACATAATGTTGAAGTGTACTTGTTTTTATCCAAAGAAAACAAAATTACTCTTGGTCCATTCTTTGGACTGCATTTTATATTTCATTCCATGAATAGTATCCATAGTAAAGGTGGTAGGTTTCGGGGATTATTCAAAATATTTTACAATAACAAGAGTCGGAAATTAAATGCATTGTGCCTAGACTAGTGGTATACGTTAATGTTTTATTTGAAATCGGCCTTTGGTCTTATTACTCCTGCGCATTATTACAGTGTTTTCACATTGCACTGGACTCAATTTAAAAATACGTTCTATATATTAGCTAAACGTATCTTGGTTGACATTCAGGAAGTTCTCTACACTTCGTCAGATATCAGTCTGTAGTGGCTTAAGGGTTGACCTAAAAAATAAAAGAATGTCTTGTTACATGATATTCTTTGTTGTATACTTTGTTTTATATTTGGGAGTTTTGATTGTTTTTTTGATAATGTAGATCTGGTTTACCCCCAGCTTTAAGTGAAGTGTCTTTCGAATCACAACCTACCGAGAAGGTTGGTACATTATCTTGTACTCTGCATTTTTTCATATTTCACCATTCGCGATAAACACTAACGAGGTAGAGGTCTGTTCACACTGGATTGAAACTGTAATGCGACGCGACCTTCCAGTTTTTTTAAGCGAATAAAATTACCCTAGAAATGAACATTTGGAGATTTTGTACGCTCTAGAATCAACAAATTATATTGTCGTTATTTTATCAAGCTTCTCATGAGGGACGAATTTATTCGCTTCCGAAATTACAAAAATCGCGTGGGGTTAAGGTTTCGCGTCCAGTGTGAGCAGACCTTGAGAACCTCCGGTAAAAAGGTATCTCAAAATAATTTTTACGGCTCAATAAATGATTTACCGTATTAAAGCCCAGTTCTCACTAGGCGGAAGTTTCCGCGCACTGCCGTTTTCTTGTTTCTCATTGGCTGTCAGGAAGTCTCACATTCCCGAGAGCCAATCATATACAGTATCCTACAATCCTGGCCAAATGTGGTCGGGTACAAACTATAAATAGCTTGAAATCGATGTACCCCTTCCCCTCTTTCAATGTTGTTATTTGGCCTACAGTTGCCTGTGATATCACGGTAGACATTTATTGTACATTCAACATTGAAAAGGGAGTGTGGGAAGGGGTTTCCCTCCATCAGAAGTGGTATTGAGCACGGGTGAGGAAAATTTAAACATGAGTCTTCGTGTCCCAGACACTTTTGGCCACGACTGTAGAATCCAACGGCTTAGCTGAAACATTTTATGATTCCAGATTGGGATTGTTGGTCGAACTGGATCAGGAAAATCAAGTTTGTTTCTAATGTTATTCAAAATTGTGACCCCTGAAAGTGGTCGGGTATTAATTGACGGAATTGATGTCGCATCTCTCAAGTTACAGAAATTAAGGTGCTGTGATTTCTTTGTTTTTATCGGTTAAATCACTTTATCGCTCTAACTGTGGAGAAGGATTACTTCTTGCAGAGTCGTGGATATAGTTACTTGGGCTGCAAGACTCTTTGATCTGACACTTACCAAATTCATGAATAATTAATGAGAGCAGCAAGCAATCAAAATGCAGCATTCAAGTTACGTGTGTACCTTTTTACACATGTATACCTTTTTACACATGTATACCATTTTTCTTTCACATGTATACTGACTACTGTTGGACAGAAGTGATCTTGATCAAAGTTAAGAATACTGATTAGCTTTATTAGTACTCTCTATCAAAAGTTAATACTAATAAGCTTCATTCTATTGTTCATTTGATAAGTAAGTTAATATTCTCCTCCGATCTTTATGGACGTTTACAAAGGCTCGCCTTTGGCCGCTCATATTTTAACTTTTACTTAAATCTCAGGCCGCGGAATATTCTTCCATCTGGTCAGGGCGGAGCGTGTGGATGTTCAGGGTGTAAAATCGCTTACTTATCGGTCAATCGTGGGTAAAACTGTTAGCTGGACTAGTCGCTAAAATGTCCTGAAAAATTATAATTTTGGACGGGCCAGACTGGTTGCTGAAGGCCGTTTTCCTTTTCAACTGTACCGTTCCGAAACGTAGCGTTTACTTTTGTCGTAAAGTGATTAGTTCTGCTCGATAGCTCACTAGATAAAGTAATACGCTACGTTTCGGTACGGTACAGTTGCAGTGAAAGATGACCTTAATGGTGGAGACAGGCGGAATATCCCGCCTTTTAAAATGGCCATTGGATGATACTGCATCAGGTGATGAAACCTGCACAAGCAATGTTCTTACCCAAACCCGAGCCGACAGCTTATAGCTGATTATTTTGGCGATTACACCAATGACCTAGAACCAATGATCTAGAACCAATGACCTAGAACCCAATTCTAAATCATTGCCTAGAACCCATTGGATTACACCAATCGCCATGTTGGGCTTTTTTGTTTGGTCACGTGGGCTTTATGAACGTTGTATATGGGATACTACGCTAGAGCAGGCATGGCATCTTTAAATCCCGTTATATTCATAAAGTTCCATTCAGCTAATTTGTTTAAAACCGATTTTTCACGGAATTCAGATCTTCCCTTGCCATCATTCCTCAAGATCCGTTTCTATTCAGTGACTCAGTGAGGCAAAACCTGGACCCGACTGACCAAGTAAGTGTTTCTAGAAGAGACTTCCATGAAATTCACAAACTTTGTTCATTTATATTAGCAAACAAACATTTGTTAAAAAAAAACCATGAAAAAAAAATTGGAACTCTGTAATAAAACTCTGCATAATTACCTCAGCTTATCATCCAACAGCTCGTAAATTCCCTGTTTACCCTATTCAAAAATACAATATTTCATGATCTTATAGCATGACGACCAACAGCTATGGCACGTCCTGGAACGATGCTATTTAAAGAATGCTGTCCAAGAACTTGGTACGTGTTTTGTAATTGAGAACGCAAGACTTTCGCATTTCTGAGCTATCCTTGCTCGTAGGTTGACAGCGGAGATGTTATCGAAGAATAAAGATTAAAGCCCAGCTTAAAACTTTAAAGTGTAGCGCCATAATAAATATATAATAAAAAACACAA
>JBAHVQ010000104.1:631070-654745 GCA_036872915.1 Nanipora kamurai
ATTAGAATATATAAGCTTGCTATTTTCTATAGTCATGTACCTGTCGAAGACCACAGTCTAGTGGCCGAAAGCTCGTCTAAATAAATTATAATCTTGGTCAGAGAACGTCTCCAATCATTATAGAATACTTTGTTTAATCAAGAGCAAGAGCAGCTGGTTGTTTCGTTTATTCCATCAGCATTATTGTAACGTTAGAAGCAATAACTACAAACATCCACGTTAATGAGGGAGAGGCACAGGTTGTGGATTGCTTGTCAATCATACTCCCGAAACAAGAACAGATTAATTTGCAAAACTCAAACTGACACAACGTAAGGATTGGGAACGATTTTACTGATGCTAATTGTTAATTCTGACCCTGACCCCAATCCTAACTTCAAACCTAACTTCAGGTCAGGCAAGAACAAAATATTTCAATGGAGATTATTCACGTAATGTCAGTTCGACACTGCTGAGATAAGACTTTCTGGAGGGAAAAAGATAAAATGTATCCACAGGAAAAAATATCTTACTTGGGCGGAGTCATTTCTGTGAGTGGACAAGGAAAAACTAAGTTGTCTTTTTCTTTGCTAATAACTTCTTGTGCGGTTGCTTCTTCTTCTTTCTAATTATGAATAAGCGACGATACAACATTTAAAAAAAACAATATAAATGCTTTGGTCAATAAAACAGACAGGTTGGATTTTTTAAGGTAAAAATGGTAAAGGTCTTCATCTAAAAAGAAATAAAAATACTTGTTTTTCAATCAAACTTTGACCGTGATCTTTAGCTTGGGAGAGTTTCTCACAAAGAACGGCATCCGAAGGAGGAACACTTGAGTTTCTAGGAATACGACAGAGAAAAATGTATTTAGCCCCTTGCTCTCAAATTCATTTATTCACCTTTTCGTTCCATAACCACATTTTTTCATTCTTTCCGCTCACCCGTTTAAAAAGGTGAGAGCACGACAGTCACAGCTTGGACTATATACTTACGCCTTAGTCTGAAGTACTCCATCGACTTCTGAAGGAAAGTGCTGGTGGCTAATTTGTGGTAATACAGGAATATCACAATTTGGTGTTGGTCTCCTGGGCGGTACACTTTGACTTACACCAAGTAGTTCCTGCAAAAATACCCAAAGATTTTTTTATTTATATTTAAAGATCGAAACAAAAGTGTACAATTACGTTCGACACGGACAATCTTTTTATTAATTTATTTGTCAAATCATTCAGTAGTAAAAGGAATACGTCAAGGGATCAGAAACTCAGTTGAAGCGGGCTTCGAAAATCTATTGTCTAACGTTAAATCTATCTGGTTTGTCAGTATCTGGAGAAAGGATAGACCACCAGTCACGGCTCTTCCATGTTATCCAATGCACCTAGGTTTCTTTCGGAAATCCGTTGAAAGATAAAAAGCTCCTTTTTCACATGAAAGGGTCCCCCCCCCAAAAAAGAAAATTATGTTGCATACTTTTTTACATTCAGGGATTTGTCGCAGCTCGACTGTCCATGCAGTGCGACCAGTAGGACCACGTAGCAGGAGTGTTGCTGTTGGGGCAAGACCTTTGAAATGGACGGAGAAAAACGACACGTGAACTACACAAAGCATAAATTCAACCGACATATGAGTCCATCAAGTCATACAGTGGAGTATTTTATCTGGTATCTGGTTAGATCGTATTTAACTTTCCGTTTGAGCCGGTATACCGTCAGACTTGCTACAAGTACTTCCCAGTTTCTTTTTCGCGGTGTGCTGGGAAGGTCTTGTGTCGCTTGCAATACGCCAAATTTACCGGTGGATTTTTGGACAGGGGTGTAACTGGGTGTGTGTCATCAATCTCGCCAATAAAGAACACATATTCAAACGACCTTATTGTGAGAATGTGACGTATGCTAATCACGTTTACACTCCTGCAAGTGAAACAAGTCGACCACTCAAGACTACTTAGCTCGCAGTTCGTCTCGCGACTTCCCCAGTCGTTGCCCGACAGTGGCCATACAAAAGTCGTCGAGTTGTGGCAAGTCTAGTATACCATGTGATGAAAAGTCTCGCTACACTCTTAGCTGAAAAGTCATTATTTAATCCAAAAATTATCTTCACTAGTGGCTTTTTCCCGCTGCACAGTAAAACACGGTTTATTAAGAACAAATGACAGGTTCATGAAAACCAGCCCCTTTTCCAGAAAAAAACAATGGCGAGGCAAAACCTTGTTATATTTACCGTCATGCTCTTGAACAGATTCTTGTAATATTCCAACAATAATGCTATCATCGATGACGAAATACTGAAACCGGTTATTCTGAAGAGATTAAAACACAAACCAATACGTATAACTGATCATCTTATTAGTTTACATCATAAGATTTGCAGTCTGGTCGTAAGTCAGAGACCTACCTGAGCCACGCCATCTTCTGCCAGGTATTTAACCAGAATTTCCTCATCAAGGAGAGAAGAGCTTGATCCTGGTCCACAGGGAGATGGAAATGCACCCTGAGTAGGGAAGAGTAGCGAGGTGCACAAATTATAAGACAAGCAACCAGACCAATTAGAAAACCAATATTTCTGCTATAACTACCACCAACATCACGCCTATCGCATGGAAAACGTTAGTCTAAAGACTAAAGTCCATTATCATCTGACAAAATTATTAACACTGCTAAAAATATCACCACTTCAATTACCACCAACTCCTTCATTTTCTCGAAACAGTCGTGCACATGCACATAAGACAGGTACACACCAAAACACAGAACAAATTGTTGTCCTTCGGAGTGAGTAATACTGTGTATCAGAAAGAAAGAGCAACAACCCTTTTCGAATTAAACTTGTGGATTATTCAACTCACCACATGCTCCATAATACAACTTAAAACTCCTTCGGCAGCTTCACGAACTCGAAATGATGCTGGTTTTAGTTCTTTATCGCCTTTAAGTTGAGTCTTGATTTCATCCTCATGACCCTGGTTGTCGGTGATCTAGAAAAACAAACATCACAACCTAAGTGGCACAAGCCATACCATCATGCTCACATCATCAGATGGCACACGTAGTTCACTCAATAGTGCTGTTTTTAGATGAAATGTACCTTTGACTTACTACCGGAGATTCCCAGTTCAACGACCGCGAGAATAGCTTGAAGGCTTTTCTGCAAAAAAGCCGGAGGGTAATAGTCAGTTTTTTATCAACTTGCACAATGTAGTTTCAAGTGGTTTACAGCAGTTATCGGCAGAACACTAGCTTCCTACGTCTAACCCACTCGAACCGTTCTGCAGCGACCCTTAGCGAAAATGTCTTTACTTCGAAAACCCTGAGGCTAATTTCTTCACTGTTAGTTAGGGCTGTCACTCAGGTGACAACGTAATACCTGGTCATCGAGTAGCCATGAATGTGAAGTAATCCAGGTGAGCAAGCAAGTAAATGCTGCAACCATCATGGAGTGAAGATCTCTTGAATGAAACGGGGCAGGTTGTTTAGCTTGGTACTCTACGTAGTCACATAGCCACTGTATAGTCCGCTTACACTCTTGTTTGTCTAGAATACAAATCAAATAAACCCTACGATAGACAGCGACTACTAGCTTCTACTAGGACATAATACTAATACTACGACATAGTATGCGCAGAAGAGCATGGTTCCTCATCTCCCTCAATATATCCGAGAACATACACTAAATGAGCAGTAACATGTATCAGCACACAGAAATCAAACAGAAACTGTCACCAACTAGCATAAAGTACTATAAGATAATTGCATTCCCGTTTCTTCGTAAAAAATTGAAATGTTTATCTACAAAACACAGTTCATACGAGCAAACTCAATCTACAGAGTGTAGAGAGTGTAGGGGTTTGCAAGCTTGGATATAAACAAGTTTGTTTAGTTGTTTATTTACAAAACACACTAATGAATAAAATGAGACAGGATTACAATGCCGTTGCCTGTTGTCCATTTCCTCTTTACAGTATACTGTCGTATCAAAAGCCTTTGCAAGTCCTAAGTAGGAATAATTATTTTTGACTTACTGATGTTACTTATGTTGATTTTAGCCATTCCTGACATGAGTTCAAATGCTGACAAGGTGACATGGAAATCCGTTTTCCATTTGCTGCCGAATATCAACTTCTGGCAAACGAGGTGCGTCAGACGGAAAAACAAATGACGAGATGAAACATCTCCTACAAGAGGTAAGTTTAAGCTTCATTAAATTTATAAGTGTCATAACCGTCATTGAAGCACGTTCACGCGTCTAAGCTCTCCTCCCAAGTAATTCTGACCAGTAACCTCAAGTTTTACCCCTCTTTATTCACGCTTCGTACTTGAAATCACCCTAAATGGCTTACTGTAGCAGTACTTAGTTACTGATATAGCGCCTCCACCAAAGAATACTGTACTCTAATTGACGTCAGAAGGGTGATTAGTAAATTTAGCACTAATTAAGCCTGAACAGGAATGAGCCAATTAGCAATGTTAACTTTACACATTAACTCCTTCACTACCACATCTCTCCCTTTGCCAAGTAAAATCATCTGTCAACTGCTACAGTAAAATAGTAAAAGTTTCCTGTGGCAGGGAAGGAGTTAACCTGAATGTTAGACATAAATGTGTATATCTGTGAGCTTGGTGTTATTGTAGAGGACATGTGTAGATTCTTCAAGCTTGATGAATCTTCACACGTTGTCTACTTAAGTATTAATGTTTATTGCTTACCTAATAATAGTAATTGCTTACCCAAGTCTTGTTGAAAATCTATGAAAGTCTTCAAGGCAGGACCATCCACCTCACTTTTACCCAAGTTAAGCTTATCTGCCTCTCCCCAGGATTTAATCCCAGGGTCACTTGAGATTTCCATTAGTGGGTAAGTATCTTTTTCTGGATCAGGGCCTGGTGACTTCATAATCGAATCTTTCCCAGCCTCTACCAAGGCACAATCTTGCACCAGCAGCATCACACCTAGAAGACAGGATATAATTTGAATTCCAGAAGCAACTCCACCACCACTAAAAATTCAACCCAATTTTACATCTTTTAAAGGTCAAAACATGACAAAGGAAATCAAACAAATTTGAAGGACAGGATATATAGCACTAGTTTTGTAATGCATGACTCAGTGACTTGTCCTGATTCAACTGAACTTGTGCCAATGCTACTAAAAGATTGGACTGGACTTGGATAAGTGGCTAACTAGTTTTATAATACTGTAACTCAACTCTAATGAGAAACCACAAAATTTGTCTTGGCTCAGCTCTTAAATTGCAAGTAACTTTACTAACAATGATCACAATAATTGTAAAAAGGGTCAATAAAATTAATTATAGTTTTTTGAATGACTCAATTTACATGTAATGACTCAAGTGCATTCCCATGTCTGCTGGACAGACTTGAACTGACTCAACTTGTTTTAATTGAGGACTTAATGTGAAATTAGTCTAAATATTGACTTGAGTCCACCTGAGGTTACTGAACTCAATGATCAAAATTGTAACTTGACCAAACTCAGCTGGTGTGAGACTTGAGACTCAACTTGAACTCAATTGACTACTACTGTGCAATACATCCTCACAACATCACGTTCTCAGCTGAGCAAGAAATCTATTTGAAAGAACAAAGGTATAATAATCAAAACATACAGTACCTCCAAGTAACATTTGAGTGTTGTGGGAATCTGTTTCATTCTCCAATGCACACATTAAAAGTTTGATTAACTTAAATTTCAATGAGAGGAAGGTGACATTTTCTGTGGACAAGTTCTGTTGCTTACTAGCATCAAATGCACCAGAAATATCTACAAAGATAACAATTCTGAGTTCTTGAAAAAAAAATGCAAATAATTTATAACTCTTTAACTTCAGGTACAGACATAGATCTACCAGCATTTTGAAATAATTTTTTATTTATTAAAAACTGATCATAGCTTTAAGCAATTTTAAATTTAAGTTACTGTGAACTGCTTGACTTACTGACCAATTACCAGGCAAATATCTTTAAATGGTTATACATATACAAAACAACCCATACAGTCACAATGAAAACAATAAAACACACAGAAAAATGTAATTAAACATTATTAAACCTCGCAGTATAAGATTCATTTCATTAGCTCTATTTGGTCCAACACCTCAAATGTAGGATGTGAGTGTACTATGAAAACTATTGCAACTTTCTCATAGTTCCTGTCCAAATTTCAGCTCAAAAATAATTTTTTTAAAATTTGCATAAAAAAGTATGTTAGAATAGTGGTTTTTTACATGTTTAGTATGTCATATAAAGTTTAGCAAGAGTTTTTCAATTGTTTTTTCAATTTCAACAAACCATAATGAGTTAAACTTCCCCCCTAAAAAGATGTACAAAAAATAGATGATAACACGTACCAGCAATAGGCAGGTCTCCAAAATGGTAAGGAAGACATATCATAGAAAGAAGCAGGTGGATTCCAGCTCTCTGAAGTTGAACCATTTGCACATCACACCTTGAATAGAAAATGTTGAATGTTACCAAACTGCAAGGATAAGAGTAATGTGCTGGTTAACCATCACTAATATAAGAGATATTATAGGAACTGGACTGCATGATCATAATGTTGCTTGTCTTGAATAGAACCTTAGTACTGTTTTTTGTCATACTGAGCTTTCTGTGGAATGTCTACTTCAATCAGTTATAAGGGAGCTTTTGAATTGTATAATGCTATTCATAGGAAAACTCTTTTCAGCTTTTTATAATTAATTTCATGTTACTAAAAACCCTCCATAAGATTTATGCCAGTGCCTTTGAATGTCAGGTTGACATTTCTTACTTTGCAGGTGAAAAAAATCTGGAGCCCATAGTAACTGTTCTTGTCACTGGTATTACAATACACAACAAATTGGTTGTTTTAGTCTATGTTTTAAAGCAGTTATTATTCCTAACCAGGAGGTAATAGCAGATTGTCTACATACTGGCTGGGTTAATATAGCCTTTTGGGAAGTTAGTTTACAAACTTATGTATTTCAACACTTTCCTTAAAACAAAATAAAATATCCATAGTTCTGTTTCCAGTCTTCAAATAAGTGGATAAATGTAGTAACACTACTAATTGTCAACGTTAAAAACAACTTTGATGTATATTTATCAATCTCATCCCCAAGGTCTTTCTGAGGCAGTTGACAAGATGGACAGATACTCTAATAAAGGCTGAAAATCCTAAAAATCCAACCATCATGTATTAGATCCTAGCATTTTATAAACATTCATCCCAGTGTAAAATTGGATCAATTCTTGTAGCATTGTTGCAGTTTTATCACATGATTTCCAAACTTAAGCTTTGCCACAGTATTTTTTTCTTTCTCCCCCTACTCCTAGAAACTCTCTAGGAATGAGGTTGCAATATTTCAAAGTAATTGAATCAAAATTCAACTTGTAGCTACCTCATGTTAAAGTCAGTCTGACTGAAGACTATTTCCAAAGCAGCAATAAAGTGAGGGATGATTACATCAACTCCAGGCAAATTTACTCTTAGTAAATTTGTTGAATTCAGCAAGATACTTGAAAGGACATGACCAGTGCATGACTGAAAACAGAAGAATATTTTTTATAACCATGACAACATCATATAAATGGCAGAATGAATGAATAAAGGCAGAAATAAGTGAATGATTTGGAACATAAATGAATGAATCATATATATACAATCCACCTTGTCATACAACAATCCTGCACTAAGTGTAAAATAAAACCTAGACAGGTAGACTGGTAACACATTTTCTGATCGCTGACTACAGAAAATCCTACACAGTGCACCAAAAGCTTCTGCTCGTCCCTGCTCAAATTCACTGTGGTTCTTATCTTCTCCCTCTTGTTCATCTGCATTGCCTTGGCTAAAAAACAGAACTTTTTATTAATAATGCTGGAAGTTTGAAGTTATTGATACACCAGGGTCAGTTGGAATATGGGTTTATCTAAAAACTACCGTAATTGTCTAGCAGCTAGGGGGTACTACACACATGAAAAAAATATAGAGTTTGATAACCCTAACCTTACAATTCATATTTAACACAACAGTTCATGTTACTATAACCCTGTCATTCATTCAAATGTTCTGTTTTAGACATCTAAATGGCACAAAGACCTTTTTCATTGTAGCTCAAATCACACATCTTATTATACAAACAGTTTGTCATACATAACTTTGAAACATAATTTTGATACTAAATTGAACAGTAATAAAACATGGTGCTGTAATGTTAAATACAAGTAATCAGTATTGTTAATTATAGCTGTATTTTTAAAGTCAAAAAATGGCAGGAAAAAAATTTCCTTACTGTACCTTTTTTCCTTATTGTCTTTTGTCAAAGAATTTTGCCAAATGTTGCTAAGTTTGTTTTTGGTGGACTCAATGTTGACATATACTAAAGCAGCTTCAAATAGCCATGGGCCCAGGAGATGAAGAATACTATTTTCAGTAGGCATTGATGAACCAGGCTTTGGACTTAACCCTTTGTCAAAAAGGTCAGATGTTCGAGGATCCATTTTACTAGAGATCTTCTTGTCAACATCCTGAGAATAGAAAGCAAGCTGGTCTGTTGAGGCTGCTGTGGGTACACGTCTTTTGTCTTCGTTCTTGGAAACAAAGACTCCAATTCCTAAGGCAACAGGTGATATAAGATTAAACATAACTGGAGTTTCACAGTCACATTTAATTCCAAGAAAGGTATCAGCCAATGTTGCAACTCCTTTCAAAGCAGCATAAAAATTTTGAGGCAAGGAATTTAAGCAAGGATGGGATGATGGCTGGTCAACATTAGGAGTAAGCAGAGTATATTCTTTAAACTTTGCTGTATCACTGACAATGTCCTTGTTGGAAAGATCTACAGGATTGCCCATGACATGAAGAAACCTAAACCAGCTCTGCACCAAGGATTGGTTATCCAGGGTTGTAGGGATACGAATCTCGTGCTTCTTGTCATCTAGTGGGTGTAATGGGAATGAGCTTCCATATTCAACCAAAAGAACTCTTCTTGTGATTGAAAAAATAGATTTGTTCCACAATGCCACAACATCAGTATGGTGTCTCCATCTGCAGCACATTTCTTGCAGAGTTTTCCATAAAGGAGGTTCTGGAAAAGCCCATACACAAGCCTGAAGCCAAACATCAAACAAAACCTCAACTAGTAAACTGCAAAGCTGCTCAGTCAATCCACCTGGCACAAATGGAGGAGAGAGTAGAGAATCTGAGACAGACAGCAGAAACCGAAGCAACACTGTCAATGTTCCTTCAATCATCTTCTTACATTCATGGCAAACACGCCGAACACCTTGCAAGACTTTTATACACAACGATGCTTGCAAGGCCAAGGTTCCTTCCGTCTTGGGAACAAATAAGTTCTTGAAATGTTGCAGAATTCGTTGGCAGTAGTGGTTTGGCTTTCTTAGGATCTCTTTGGGCACTTCTTGCTTTGGTTGTGAGGACAAGGAACTAAGCCAATCCAAGTATATTGTCACACAGCCTTTAAGCGTTTCTCCCTCAGATAGGGGTAGCCCTAAACCAAAGCAGATCACTTGCATTACCCAGTCTATGTCCTCCGGAGAGGAGAACTTCTCCTTGCCATTGTCCAACGAATTTTCAACAAGGCTTCTAACGACGGAACGAGCCACGTCTCTGCCCACATAACTTGGGTAATTTAATAGAACACTCCTGTTGCTTGTGTCATGTTTGATATTTTCACTCAAAGAAACCCACTCTGAATACATACTGCACCATGAATTCTAGTCCAATTTGAATAAACAAGCCCTGACATGGACACACAGGTACTGCTTTTCCCCGACATTATCCATCGTCTACGCAGCAAAGTACATCATGTTACGTCCCCACTTCTGCTTCAAGAAACAGGGAGTTCACTAAACGTTCTCAGCCTTACAAAGCTGTGCCTTTCTTACAACTTTAGTGAAAGAAATTACCAAACTTTCAAATGAGCAACTCCGCCATCTTTCCATAGCCAAGCATACAAATTTCCTCTTTCTCAGTCCTCTGGTGTAACTAAAAATAAAGTGTTGGACTCTCGGGGGGAAAACACGAAGTGCGAGATCACTGCGAGAGATATCTCCATAGCAACTGTTGCGCGCCATTATGAAATGTTCATTACGAAAATGCAAAAATTTTAGCCTTCGTTTAACCTTTTTAAACATAATTTCGAAATAAGTGAGAAAATGGTGAGTGAGGTTTTAACATTCATTCAAACTTAATATCAAAACATCAGTAAACATGTTTGAGATAAGAGCACTTGCCTCGCAAATTACAATTTTCAACTTTAACATTCAAGCACTTATTGTCACATGTGGAAATGACTTTTTTGTTTTTTATGTTTAAGTTTGTTTATGCATACCTCGATTGTCTTAAATGTTTTAATATACCACTAACAAATTGACTATGGATATACGAAATATTGCCAAACAGGAATATTTCCTGTTTGTTGGGAAACAAACTTTCAATACTGAAAACAATTCATTATTCATAGGTATCATATTTTTATTAAAATTTACAGAGCAAAGGCACTACAATAAAAGATGCTTTGTCAAAATGGGTAAGTAGTGGCCTGGACGTTGACGTTAAATCTTGGAAATTGTCAACATATTGCATATTTTTTTGAAATTTGTGATCTTCCTCAGTTATAAAAGCTTTTGAAATAATATAGCACCATTGATTAATCTAAAGGACTTAGAATGTTTTTACTTTTTTTGATGTAAAAAACTGTACATGGAGGGTGCTGGGTGTTAGAGGACATCCTAGAAACAAATTTTGAATGCTTAAATCTATGGGTGGTAGTTTTTACCATTCCATAGAGGACAAATCAACTTCAAAAACAAGATTGAAAATTCATACCACTAACAATGTAATCAGATAGACATATCTAGAGACTGGAGAACAGACTGGAAGTCTGTCTTGTTGATTATAATTATTGAACAAAATAGCTAGTTAGGCTCACATTATCCAGGTGATTACAGAAGATTGTTTGCAAAATCTGAGCTTACTTGTAGCATCGACTGTTAGAGTACTCACCATAAGAATACTGGTTCATTATAAGGAGACCAGTTTAATTCCTAATTGAGAATTAGTAATGTTTTTTTATTGACAGCTGGATAAATATTAGTTAATCAGGAGACTAATTTTGAAATAAGATACATCAATTCTGCAAACAGTAACCTCCTAGAAAAGTGTCTAGCAGGTACTAGTCTAGATTGTCTGTTGTCCATGTTCTTCATTTTGCCTATTACCCCAGGAGCACCTTTAAGTATCAATTGCCTGATAAACATCTAAAGTATATTCTTAATAATTATTTTTAGGAAGAAAAAAATGGGAAAAAAGCTTCTGAATCCACAGAAATATTACTTTATGCTCAGTATCCTCCAATAGAAAAGATGGATGCTTCATTATCCACTTTGGCAAATTGCATGTAAGAAGAACTAATTCCACCATGCATGCATATTAATTATAAAATTTACAACAGTGTAAAACTAACATCCAGTGTATGGTGATATTGTCAATTAATGCATCTGAATAAATGTGTTTTATAGTCCTTAATGGAAATGTCATTGACTGGTGAATGAATTTTTTGTTTGTTTATTTCCAGAAAACTGTCTCTTTCAACAAATTGTATTGAGAAAATTGCAAATTTAAATGGTTTAAGTATGCAATTATTTTTTTAATTAGTACATTTGTAACTATTCTTATTGCTTAAGAATACTGCGTATTTTTTTTATTTTTAGTATTTTAGAAATGGGGGGATGTGAAGACAAATGCAGCTGGCACAAGCAATTTCTTAGTGGTCTGGAGGCCTGCTTTGTCAGGGAGGAATTTTTCTGCCTGTTTGACATCCTTCTTCACTATAGTGTGTCAGTGGTTTTATTTTATACCAACATAATGTTGACTGAGAATGTTTCTTTTATCTGTCAGAGAGCATTCCCAGTTGGCCTTTGAAAAAAATGTGTTGTAGTAACCGAGGTTAGGTAACTATTTCCATTATCATTACAGAAAACTGTCTTCATCTAGAGTATGCAAACTGGCATATATGTGCAAAATGGGGAGTGTATGCCCCTTGCACCCCCTCTAGATCCATGCCTGAGTAACTTCATATCCACTTTAAACACAAAACTGAGCCCTAGATGGGAATCAAGCCTGCAATCTTCTAATGAGTGGTCTTCAGAAGGTTGCAGGTTTGATTCCCCTCTAGGGCTCAGAAATCATTGTTCTGAGATAAGGAGCTTGACGAAGGTTTGCTGGTTGTTTGATGTACTTCAAGCTCCTGCATGAACCTAAATTTGTGTTCAGAATATTAATTTTAGTATTAAACTCCAAACTGTTGGAATTAAATTTATGTGAAAAACCTTATGAACCATTGCAGGAGGTTGTCTGAAAACAAGTTAACATGCAATATTCTTAAATAATGAATAGTCTTCATACCAGTACTTTTTTTGTCTTGTAACATGCTTGTTTCTGAAATAATAATGGAGCAAGATAAAATGTTAAGAAATGGGAAGGATCTTTGTTAATCATGTGGGATTAGGGGCCTGTTTAATCAAATATGTTTCGTTTTAGGTAAATGAGAGCCAGCTTACTGACCAGTTGTAGTTGTATATGAAAGAATAGGTGAACATTTTATGTCATTCTGATCTCAATCATCCTCTTTCCCAGGACCTCCATGATAAATGGAAAATCAGATGAGCCTGCTAAAAAATGATGAATGTTGTAGGTCCTGGGGTATTTGTTCAGCAATCCAATCTTACACAACACAACTCTGATGCTTTCTTCAAAGGGAGACATGATTGTTGATTATGATATATCAGTTTGCTACCAGTATGCTGGTTTCAGATGTAGAGGTACATGACACATGACCTGAATGTCTCAAATTTCATCCTCCCTTACCAGGGCCTCCAGTTTCTGCATAAGAGGTCTTATAAAGGAAGATGTGCCCTTTGCAGATGAAAAAATACCTTCAAATTAGCTGTCACAGGATTACATGTCACTGAAAAACAACTGATGTAGCAAATCGCACAAATTGAAGTTTTGAAAACCCTGAAAAACTTTCAGGGTGTTGAAGTCTTATGATCAAGCAAATTTTTGGATTGCCAGTTTCACATGGATGGCCATGGAAATTTTCAAAGCAAAATATTAGCCCAAAAGAGAAACAAACAAATTTCCCACTTTTGTATATCTTGATTTCTATTAGAAATTACTGATTATAAATTAATTGCAATAATTATAATTATTATTATATTATTTATTATAACTATTAATTATAAATTTATTACTTATTTTATACTTTTCTATTTCTCTAAGCAGTTGTGTTTTTAGCTATGTTAATATTTTAAGGTGGAGCATCAGTGCTGTATTGTAGAGGGTGTTTAGAATTCAACATTTTTGGTAAATTGGATTGCTAAGTAGAGAGTTGGTAGAGAAAACCTTGACTTCTTAGAAAAATGTTGTGATAATGTTTTTTGTTTTGGTAAGTAAAGCAGCTGATTCAGGTTGGTTGGTAAAAGACACATTTAGTTGCTTAAATAACCCAGACTGGTCTGAAATGCCCTGTTTTATTTTTACTCTGATTGAGCCAGATTATCTTACTGTGGCAAAGCCAGACAATTTTATTTGTTGAGGGGAGACCCCTTAGTAAACAATAGGTTTAACATAACACATTGCCCTGTTCAAGGGACTGAGTTAATAATTTGCAGAAAGCTCTACTGAAACAAACAAAGAAAGTAAATTAATGATACATTAACATTAGAATAAGTAATATATAAATGTATATTAAGAAGATATAACAATTTTATTTTTATTACCTGTAGAAAACTTGAAAATTCTATCCTTAGGACGGAACAATATAAAAAACCTAAATGGCTTGGTAATGTATTTTTTTCTCAGCTATCTTCATCAGTCATTATTTATTTCAGAGACATGGAGGGAAATCTTTGATTTTTTTCTTCAAAGATGTTACCATAATCTGAGTAATTTAAAGAGCACATATGTTTAAAAAAACTTGGCACTGCCTCTTATTTCAAATGAATACTCTTTTTAGCAGTGTGCTTCCAAGAACATTTATTTTGGAGGGAGGGAGATAGCATACTCCACACTATAACGATGTAACACTCATATGCAATAAAAATTTTGTGCCAGATTTCACATGTGAAACTGGATTGTGTGAAGTTGTTTCACATGTTATCGCATGTGAATGTGATAACTAAAATTTGAAAAGCTGCACATGTGAAAAATGTTTATGTGTGAAATCCAAACATACTTTGTTTTTTCCCTGTCTAATCGCATGAAGTCATGTAACCAAGCATTATTTTGATTTGTTTTCTTTTTTTATGTTATTAATAGGAAGCTGTTGCGGACACCTTGGAGGAGTTGTGGATATCATACAACAACATTGAAAAGCTCAAAGGAATTGGAGTGTTGAAAAAGCTCAAAGTAACATACATTTATGAATTCTTATCTCTTTTTACAGTGCTGTGTTAACCGTTTCAAAAATTGTTTTGCTTTTGGTTGTCAGGAAGTTGACTGTTCTTTCTTTTTTTCTATCGTGTTAGGTTCTCTACATGTCCAACAACCAAGTAAAGGCATGGGATGAATTTCAGAAACTGGTACTGCCATTTTCTCAAATCATTAATAATTCATAAAATGAGAAAAAAGAGAGTGAGTGCCAAGGTGGAAGCACTGAACTCAATACAGACTGAAAGGCTGACTATAGCCAATGAGCTAATCAAAAAGAGCTGCCAAAAATAGCTGACATGGAGGCCTTTTGGTTTTCCCCCAGGCCCCACACAACTTTTGTGTTTAGTCCTCTCAGAATAAATATTTACGCTGGCCATTTTCTGGGTTTTCTGACCAGCATGAAGGTTTTGGTTTTTGACCCCCTGGGAGAAAGTTTGATCATCAAAATCCCCTGGGAAACCATGTCTTAGCCCTTACAGTACCTCCTGGAAGTCATAATAAGTATTTGGTGTCCAGGGGGTTAGTTCTAGGTTCAGATTTAGATTAATGTTAGAGTTATTGTTTGTGTTCTGGACTGGTTCTGATTAATGTGACTGCTTGAGGGACTGATGGAAATGACCAGAAGGCCCCATGTTGGCCATTTTTGGCTTCACTTTTTAAATGACAGTCAGCCTTCCAGTCTATATAGAGTTCAGTGGGTGGAAGTTAAACATGTTATTGTCTTTATGGGCATAAAACATTGACAGTATAGTCAAAATAAATTAATCCTTTAGAACATCAAATTTGCGTTCGAAACTTCATCACATACCCAACAAAGTACTTCATTTCTACCTTGAGTTTTAAAAATGTTCCTTTTCAAACAGTGTTTGAGTTTGGTTTTTTTTTAATGAACATTTAACACCCCCTGTTGTGACATTTTAAGGTTTTATTGAAGTCCATAAAGATTATAATGACTGTGTAGAGCGAGTTGAAATCAGTAATTGTGCCGAGTTTGATATGAGTGGAGTGAATATTTGAGAAATTACAGCTGCCGAAAGCTTTTGAGGTTTATAAGGATTTCAATGGGAATTTTGCTTGGAGGGCAAGCACTTTTGCCCTCCAATGTTATAATCACTGTAAAAATGTGAACCTTTTGGTGCCTGTAACTTCTTGTATATTCATTCATTTTGTTTCAAACTTAGCACAATTACTAATTTCAACACACCCTTTCCAGCTGTTATATCTTGTTTGACCTCTGATGAAGATTCAGAAAGTTTGCTTTGGTTTTCTTGAAAAGTAATCTTAACAGTGTTTGACAATTAGCTTTGCAACTTTGGGTAACAGGCGATGCCTGCAGTACTTGAAGTCAATATTAGTGCTGACCTTGAATTAGATTCTGTTTTTTCAATTTTTGCAGGCTGACTTGCCACAGTTAGAAGAACTACTTCTAGTTGGTAAGAACTTCACCTTAAACCAGGCTTTTGCACCAGGCTAACCCTTATGAAAAATTTAATATATTAATATTAAATTTAATAAAATAAAATTTAATATTAGAAATTGGCCCAAATTCCAATAGAATCCTATGAGAATTCCTATCAGATAGGAGATTTCCTATTGGAATTCCTATTCTACTTTCTGCAGAAAATGTATTTCAATTTATTAGAGATTGACCCAAATTCCTATAAGAAATGCACGTCCTTTAGGGATTTCTATGGGATCTTGTTGTAAAGGAAATCTGGCTCACTACATTTTTCAATCAAATTTTTGCACTTAAAGTAACCAGAATATATTTAAATTACAAGAATATAAAGCTTTTTTACGGGTTTTAGGTTTTGAATATAATCCACACACATTATCTTTTTCGCTCTATAATTATGTAGTTTTATTGTTTTAATTACTCTGGCTATTGGTTGGTCATTATTCTGCTCAAGGAGAGAACCCTCAGACTGGAATGGGGGGGCAGAACATAGAAATTACTGTGGGACCCCACTCAACAACATGTTGTTTCCTGCAGACTGTGTCCACCCTATATTTAAAATTTTTTCCAGATCTAAATTTGGAAATTCCAAGCTCAAGATGATTGGAAACTAAATTTAAATGCCCAATTTTTGGCTGTAGTTACATTTTGCTTCTCAATCAATATGGATGAACCAGATTTTATTTATTGGAGGCCACAACCTCTAACAAATTATCAGGCCAGTGGCCTGTGTACCCTTACTTCAACCTCCCAAGGACAAGGATAAAAAATATGATGAATAACAAAAACTGGTGCTCTTAAAACTCTTTTTTTTTATTCAAAGGCAATCCTCTTGAAGAGAAGCATTCATCTGAAGGCACATGGAGATCAGAGGCAACAAGAAGGCTACCAAATTTGAAAAAATTAGATGGTATCAAAAATTAATTAATTAATTATTGGCCTTGGCCATGATCGCAATTACCGGTATTATGTAGTGTTAGGTAGTCTTGTGAATTTATTGTATGTGTATACATGAATTCATGTGTGATACAAATGGTACATAAAAATATACAATTTATCCAAATGCATACATGTAAACCTGAACAAGTTCATATATCTATAAGTACTATTGACAAAATGAGTGGCCATTCTGTCTACATTCTGGCCATTAGGTATACACCACAGGGTGAAGAAATTCATATGACTTACGTATGTATAGGTTCATACAAGTACAGACAAACTTAGATAGGTTCAAAGTAAGCCCTGCCTCACAAATAATACCCTTCAGAAATCATCTTGTGATTATACAGAAAAAATTTCAGCCTGGTCTTCCGTTGTATAGTATTTCTCTAATCTGTCGGGGAAGAGGAAAATGATTTTGACCCCTTTGTAGCTTTTCAGATCAGATTTCCTATGTGCCAAATTTTTGTGGTGCCCCATTGGGGTTATTAGCCCTCCCGTAGAGGAAATCCCAGCAACAATACTGAATTGTTGAGGGTGGGGGTGTGCAGTTGCTATTCAGAGCAACATTGAAATTGGGTATTTAATTACCTACATAAAATATATAAATAAAAATAGTCTAATATTTTTTATAATCTATATTTAATTAGAAATAATAATTAGAATTTTAGTGGAAGCTTCCATAGAAATTGTGATGTAGAGAGGTTTTAATGTTCTATCATTGTCGGGGTAATGTGAAACGATAATTTCGCAATTATCCTACAGTTCTGAAAAGGTTGATTAGAAGATGCGAGTTCAAACCCCTCTCGAGTCAACTTTTTCAGATGACTTCTACGCTGTAGAATAATTGTGGAATTATTAGTTCAGGGTTGATGTCACGGATTTTCACGGCTTTCTGGTGCAGTTTTTTGAGGTTTGTGCCAGAAGAAGGAGAACTTGAACACTCAAGCCTTCCTTCACTACGCTAAAGAATGATAATAATAATAATGATTTCTTATTCTGTTACGCGTTAGGAGTTACCATAGTAAAACAAGAAGATGACGAAGAAGAAGAGGAGGGCTGAAACAAAACTCTGTCGTTAAGTAGAGTCGTATATAAATAATTTATAAACATATTATGAAATGCTTCTTTGGGAGAAACTGCCTGGTATTAAAATATTTCGTTGAAAAAAAACAGTCGCCGATGTATTATTGCCAGCGTGCCATTCATATCTCCAGAAGAGCTCGATAACTTCGGTTTCTGGTCGATATACCTTTGGAAAAATCTTAACTGATGCCGTTTTTATGTACTATTGTAGACGAGGGCAAAGCCCGAGCAATGATCATCTCATAGAAGTCGAGAGCGAATAAGCTAATTATTTTAAATTAATTTTTGTCCATTTCTCAAATTAGTTCCGAAAAACTAGGCATAAGCATTATTTTTGGCCAAAAAACTCAGCCTTATTATACTACTTGCCGCTTAACGATCGAGCATTATTAGAAACCAACTAGTGGACTGTCACAAGTTGTGCATTCTAATTGGTTAATCTATCATGGTATAATGCCTTATTAGGATACACTATTGGCATAGCAAAACAAGCCAATTATGAAATTCAAAACAATGGCGGAAAATTCTCGTTTTGTCAAGGTTTCGGATGAGTTCTCGGGTAGTTTATCAGATAGATCAGTTCCAAAAAGGAACCAAAATATGAAATGAAGGTTTTGAATTGTAAGGATACACGTAGAATAGATGTATTTGAACAAATTTTATAATTTAAACTATATTCTCGGCATTTTCGGATAACAAAATAAATGTTAAGCTTTGCCAAAACCGCGAATGTTTAATTTCAGAATGGTTTGTAGACCAGTCAAGACTGATTCTCCAGTCGAATGGATTTCAAAAGACAATATTTTTCTTCAAGTTCATTGCGTTGCTGCGAAACAAACAAAAACAAACCAAATCAATCCTCGCGACGCTGCGCGTGAGTCGTGGGATAAAATCAATATATTAAAACAAAGGATTAATGTATTTCTATTTCTTTGAAATAATATTCTGTCCAACCTACTGGTTTCTATTAATTAAATCAAACAAACAACTCGCCCTCGTTGTCTAATTGTTAATTAGATATCGAGTAGCGTAGCCAATCAGTTTCTACTAATTTGAATTAGGTGCCCAGCCAATTGTATTTTTATTTCCCTCCATTTTTAACTGCAACGTGCAACTTTGTACCCCGATGATCAACATTTTAATATTCGGTCAATTCTCCACCTAATGACAGTTTCACAGTCATTACTCTAAGTCTAACTTTTATTTTGAATTTACAACTCAGGTCATGAAGAAGTCTGTTAATCTTAAACTAATATCTGTTAGTTATAACTCTGATAGTTCCTTATACTTTATCACTTCAGTTTGCCGACGGTTTAAATTAATCGGCGTCATATAGTACCACGCATGCACGTAAATCGCTGGAGGACTGCGGAGGTGTTCCTATTGTATTATTGGGGGTGGCCAGGGGTGAGATGTTTTCCCATCGTAACAGTTCTGTTTTGAGACGGTAAAGGTTTATTGACGGACGGTATCAGGAAACA
This sequence comes from Nanipora kamurai, assembly GCA_036872915.1. Lineage (NCBI taxonomy): Eukaryota > Metazoa > Cnidaria > Anthozoa > Scleralcyonacea > Helioporidae > Nanipora > Nanipora kamurai. The sequence continues at coordinate 650,469 of JBAHVQ010000104.1, forward strand.
TCGCGACTTTACATTTAACCACGATGATTTGCAAACTTAAAAGGGACTCGAAAAATCTGAAGAATGTTTGGCTCCTTCCCTGCCATATCTCTCCTTTTGACGAGTAAAATCGTCTGGCGTTAACCTGAGTAAAATATCAAAAGTCCACCCGTGGCAGGGAAGGAGTTAAGCATTCACTATGAATTAAAAATAGAAATTTGCTGGTGTCTATCACAGATCCACGAATTTAATCGACCATTCTGCCATTTGCCATCTTCCCATGGTAAATGGAGGCCCATTTTCAAAAGATTTGTTACTAATATGTGACAATTTCTTTAGTAAAAAGTTAAATTTATACTAAAACAATTAGACACCTCGTCCTTGTTTTCTATGAGTAATAGTCTACTCGGGCTTCGCCCTCGTTGAATTACATCTGTGAATTACATTGAAATATAATTAAAATGCTCAATAATTCCTGAGAAAAACACAAAAGAAATATGGCTCGGCATTGTCCGTATATACATAAATTTTATTTTTGATTATCTCAGATAAAATATACCATATCATCGAAATAGCAGATAAACATGGTTATATAGATGGCTACGTATTTTAAGAAAGATACAACATTCACGTTCGAGCTGTATGAGATTTCCTATGGCTCGTATTGTAAATCACATACAGTTCGGTCACTTATATTGTATGTAGTATCTACAACATGAGTATGTATGAGATTTTCTACGGAGTACTGTATGGGATTTACTACGGCTGGCCTTCGGCTCGCCTTGTAAATCCCATATACAATTCGATCGCAAATACTCGATATTACCTATCCAACTAATGCATCTGAAGGTATTTGTTTACGAACTATTTTGGGGATACGAAGCATTTGAGCTTATGAAGAAAATCGAAGGAACAGGTACGTGTAAATTGATAAGGACGATCCTGCGTTTGAATTTATAAGTACTGATTAAACATTAATTTCTTTTGTTTTTCCTAATGAATTATTAATGACTTAGATAACTATTACTTATAAAATGTTTATCATTCAGAAATTTCAGTTATATTTAGTATTGAACCGAATAACTTCACTTCAAGGCCACTTATACGAGTTTTCGTTTGCGGCTTGCTTGAGCCAGTTAAAACTTATATTCACTCGTCTAAACATGATGTACAACAATGTTCGAACGATTAAGCTTGGATTGGTTTTGTTTTGATAAGTTCTCCCACATACTGACGAGTCGTTCCGTTTGACAGCTTGGACAATTGTGAACGCATTTTCAGAACAGTAACTTCAAGTAATTACTCTTTAACATTTTGATGATCATCATCAAAAGAAAGTACAAAGTGCTCGTTTAATGATCTTCTCGTGTTGATCAAAATTTCGCTTCAAGAAGGTACACCAGACCATGGAGCATTGTTGATGATGTGATTGAACAAAAGGTGCTACAAGGTTTTATCTTGGCATTACATGGAATTGGCTTTTTAACCAATAATGCAATTTTAGTTTTCCCACGCTAAATGTATTCAACGCATCAGCCTTTGGTTACCACAACACTTAAAAGTGTTATTCACAATACTGCAAATTTTGACGAAGTATGGATTTTCGCTATAGTCTTAAGTTTGGATGTCCTATCTTTTTAAACGAAATTTACCACAGAAGCATTCGTTCCTATCTGCATGGTAAACCTGGTAGCAAAATTTACTACATAACGACTAATTACATAAGAACAGGTGTTCCTGCCTTGGGATTTTACCACCGGGAAGTATCCAAAACAATTTTCTAGTACAACAAAAAACCAAATACATGCTCGCCGTTCGCCGAGCGGAAACGAAGTGTCGATTTGGTTCGGGGAAATTTTACGGCTTATTGCGAGGTCTTATTTTTGATAATGAAATTAACCGACGTTGTAAAAAGAAATGGAGTTCACTACCTATCTGTGAAGTGATACAATTTTCTCCACAAATGGAATAGCTACAAAAACCATGGCGTTTCCAAAGCTTGGTGAGTTTTACTCTTAATTTATTAATATCTATAAGTGTTCTTACGTACTCACATTAACTTGAAATCCTTTTTTTCTAATCAAGGGTATCTCGCCTTTATTTTACTGACGCTTGTATGGTCTGTAAAAACAGCAGGTGAGGTTGCTTATCCTTTCGTTGAATGATATAAACTGCTATTTCTTAAACTTTTCTCTTCATTTTGTAAAACCAAAGTATAAGAGGGGATATATATTGTCTTTCGTATGCATACTATGTACAAATTAACTGGTTGAAACGAGATCTGGTGAGAATAAACGGAATTTGTAACATTTGCAACCCTCTCTAAATCCTATCTGTGCGTCTCAACCTCTTGTCAACTCGCTACAAAATGTGAAGTTGTGTTTAAGGTAGCTAAAGAATTGATGAAAGTGGATCAAAATTTAATTCAATTGGCGTTCATTTACTCGTAGAACATTTACAGATGAAAGAGACAAGGGCAGTAGTTCACTTGCTCTGATGATGAATTTGTAATAAATTGGAAATATTACCGTTTAAACATTCTCTCTTGTTTTTTACTCATGTCTTGAGTTTTACAAGATGATTCTATTCGATGTATGTTTTGTTTTATATCGTAGTTCTAAATGTCATCGATTTATAGTTGGTGTTGAATTCAAAAATTTCAGTTACTTAGCTGAAAACCTGCAGACGGGAACTGTCCAAAACATCTTAGCTACAAGTACAGGTGACAGTTTTTCCCCCGTTTTGTTCGGAATAATGATTGAACTTTAAATTTTTAGATCATTGGTATGATAAAATCTTTGATGTCCAGATATCTTTCATTAATTATTTGGATGCAAAATTTCAGAGTATTTAACGCAACAGTGTGGTTAATGGTTAAGGAGACTGGTTAATTTATATTTATGATTTATACAAGCAATGTCCTCTACACATGTCGCGAAACTCCCACACGCCTCTGCATAACGTTTGGCTGAAGGATGCTGCGGTAAAATTAAATGAAGAGGCGAGTGATTTTCAAATCCGGATATAGCGATGTTTATAATCTTTGTCCTCGCAAAATCATTATCAAAACGCGACGATATCACTGGTATCACCATTGTTGCGTTTGGATAGTGATTTTATAAGGACACAAATGAGAAACGTCGCTATATTTGGTTTTAGACGTTAGATACACCCTTCATTTATTTTCACGGAAGGAGAACATAATGTTGTATCTTGAACATTTCTGCCGGATGAACAAACAATAACGTACAGCATTGTTACAAAGATACTGGTTTTAGACGTTAGATACATCCTTCATTTATTTTCACCGAAGGAAAACATAATGTTGTATCATAAACATTTCTGCCGGATGAAGAAGCAATAACGTACATCATTGTTACAAGAATATTGTTCATCGTCAATGAAGCAACAATGATTGTTCCTGGTTGTAGGAATATGAGAAAAATTCATGGATGGAACAACCATGTTCATTATCATTAACACAGCTGTACGAGCTTTTTTGATAAATTGTTCAACACCAAACTGTTTACGGAGTGCATAACCGTGAACCAGTTGTGCGTTTTAACGGGAGTAGTTGAACTACTTTGTTATTTTGATCGGAGAAGAGGTTTATTATTTTACACAATACCTTCTCAAACGAACGCGTATTTTGGAAGGAAGTTGGGAATTCAAACTCTCCGCTACCGTTTTGATATTATCGTTTTTGGTCAATAAATTATCAATGATTTTGAGAAGACTTGTAGAAATATCAATTTATTAGGTGTTCTTGGGTAGAGAATCAGGTGTATGTACGTCTTTGAGTTTCCAGGTCGTCTACCGAGACAAGCAGAAAACTTCAGATATGATGGAACTAGATAGTCTGCTACCCAATCTTATCACCCTATCAGGTGCTCAAACAATAGGCGTTCTTGATTCGCAGACGTGTTTTCTTCAATAGAGTTTTTCTTGTAAAACATAAAATAAACAATTTCAAGTCCCAAGGGGATTGTTGAATATCGAAAACGCCGTTTTCGTTTCACAATCACGTCAGTAACTGCATTTTCCACGTTCAAAAAACATTTACCCCTGGAACACTTACATCTGTCGGTTAAAGCCTCCACTCGTCCTTTGGACTCGTGCTATTTTGATGGTCTTTCAAACAGTCGCTCGTGTATGTTCTTTCCAAATTGCTCTCGATGGCATATTTCCCAGGCTGAGAATGTTTCCTTGTTATTATTAGTATATTATTATTGAGGAAAGTCAGCTCCGAGGAGCCAGGGAGGTTTTTTAGCCCAAACTACCATTTTATGCCAAAATGG
>JBAHVQ010000104.1:683351-694096 GCA_036872915.1 Nanipora kamurai
TGTTTCAATATGTTCCAAGTAGGTATACTACAGTACTGTTATGGTTCATGTAGGCAGTGTAATTTATAAACACTTCGATAAACAACAAATATATACATTAAAAAAATGTCATAAGCAATTCAAATGCAAAATAATTTGTTCATGTAAATATCTGTGAATAAAGTGGAGGAGGCTTCAAATTCCAAGAAAGTAATCCCTGCACAGCATAGAAAGTTGTAATGGGTATATGAATTACTGTAAACTGTAGATTAACCTGACAGAAATTAGTTTAATACTAAGCCAATTTAGTGGAATATTGTGTTTTTTAGATCTGGATCTTTGCAGACACAAAATTTACCCTAAAAGAATCATTATATTTCCTCTTAATTAAACAAGACATCATTTGGATCACCTCCTTTTAAACACTTTAGAGCATTGTTACAAAGCTACTTCACCTGGACCAGAGTCAGAAAGAACAATGTACTTTTACTCAAGGTAAAATACCATCAGGTGTTACTTCTGATAACTTTATAACAAGATGTTCACGTACTGTATAAGAATCACTGCAACTGCAAAAGATGATTTCCATTTTGTGATGTAACATTGAATGATGATGTACTTGAGTATTCAGATTTTGTCCTAGGAAAGTTTATATAAACTGTATAGTAACAATTAATAGTAATTTAGATGTTGTGCACTTTTAATTAGTGCCAGAGTTGATGGCTTGGAAAAACAAGAAGAAACAGCAACAGAGATGACCCAAAGCTTTGTGGGAAGAGATGATTTTCTTTATCATAGGAATGTGATATTTGGCAAACGAACCAAGAAATTTGGACCACAGCAAGTGAACTACAGACCAATTGTTGTAAGTGCATGATCGTTATTAGCTTCATGAAATTGTGTACACCTACAGTGTGTGTCAAAATACCACAATTAAACCCATTTACATCTTGACAAGAAGGCTGGAAAATAGAAGATCCAGAAATTTTATTTTTGCCAGTTATTTCAACATTTTGAATAATATTTGTTCAATATTTTTTTATGCTTTTCATTGCTCAATGGCACTGTTCTTTTACTTCCTATTTAACTTCAGAAAATTGTTGAGAAGTTCTGTCGAAACCCTGCTAAACCAGCAAATGATGATGTAGCTGAGAGAGCTTTCCTGGTATCAGAGGAAAGGATTCTTTTGACATTTCATTTGGAGGAAGATAGAGTGACAGCTTCTACACGGGAGTATGTGAAGCCAGCAAACACTGATGAGAAAGGAGATGCACTCATAATGACTCCAGATATGACCACAACATTCCAGGTTTGTTTTATTATTAATCAGCCATTAGATTATTAATTATAAATAATGGGGACTGACCCAATCATCTAACTGTGATACAGTCTATACTTAAATACAGTAAGAAAATTTTGTCAAGTTTGGGCTCCTTTGTCTGATGAGGTCAACTGATAGTTCACAGCTGTTATTTGTGGGTCTGGAAATCATTCATTGCTCTTTTATCAATGAAATATGATAGATTTTGCCTACTACAGTATGTCGTGTATCACTAATTCCATGTGCCCGGGAAATGGTTCTTGTTAACAGGTGGATCCACTGATGAAACCTCAAAAGAATTTGGCCATTTACAACATGTTGGTGTCACTGATTAAATCAGAAGAAGAGAGTATTGCACAAGTGCGAGCTATGGAAGAAGAGGTTTGACTGAGAGCTTGACTTAAACTTTGCAACAAAATATCAACAATAAGATAAGTTTGTAATGGTTTATAATTTTACAGATTAAGTAGCAGGAAAATGAAGCTTGGTTATTATCTCATCACATTATGGCAATTATTTCATGACACACCCACAATTCATTGTTACGACAGAAGCATTAAATCCTTTATTTGACTCATCAATTTTCAGAAGTGTGATAACCTTACAAAAAAGGGTGATAACTACTTATCACATGCTAATGAGTGCATGTCTAATGACCAATATTTTCTTTACTGTAAAGTAAAAATAAATAATTCATGTAATTTTAAGTGAGTCACAAGACAAGGTTGTCAATCAAGGATTTAACATCACTGATGAAGCTTGAATGTCCAATTGGAGCCCATGGCTCCTATTTGCTTAGTTCTCCAACCTTTGACCCCAGCCATCTTTGTACACATAAATGCTACTACTCAAATGCTGCCATAAGTTACATGTAACTTAATTTTCTATCAAAGTACATGTATTTTCTTGAAAAATCCTGTTTCATAAACATTTCAGGTAAAAGAAATCCTTAAAGAACGAGCAATGGAAGAAGCTTCTTGTACTCTCACCATCTCAGTGTATAATACAGAGAGGAATGAAAAAGCTAAACTGCACAGAGTGGAACTGGTAAGCATATTTCTTTATCCTAATCACCCTGTATCTATATTCACATAAAATTCTGATGGATTTTCTGTCAAACCATTCCCCATGCTTTGATCCCTCAATTAGCAAAGAAAGCAAGAAGAAGATGCCAAGAAAAAACATGAAACTGAGATGGACTATCTGGCACCCTTCTTAGCCCAGATTGGTGATCCGCCTCATCTCAGCAGATCAGAAGCATACAAGTTGAAAGAAGAATGTCTGCAGGACCTCAAGCAAAGATTGATTGATCGAGCTAATCTGATTCAGGCAAGATTTGAAAAGGTAGGCCACTTAAGTCATGTTACTTAAATGTTGACCATTAGAGGACAAAAAATTTAAGTCCATTTGACTTATAGTTATGATATTTCTGTATTACGGTTTTTAGGAAACACAAGACTTACAGCACAAACAAGCATGGTATCAGCAAAACCAAATATCCATGACCAAGGAAGATGAAGATGATTATCTAAATTACTGCAGTGAATCGATGTTTAGAATACATATTTTAGAGCAACGATTGCAAAGGTATGGTATCTGACACCAAGTGGTTAGCTCAGCTAATTAGATACTGTGCAGTTATATTTTGCTCAAAATGACTGTTTACCCAAAAACTGTACACTATATATGAGTCAAAATGTCTACTGCTCTTCCATCAGTGGAGAAGATTGACTTCATTTCCACACCTTCACACACTTTATAGCATTCCACACACATGCCCAGTCCCATTGTACTAAGAATAAAACTATATAATTATTTAAAAACATGCAAAATAACATATATTATTGCCATTCAAAACATGAACATTGTATATATTGCACAGTATTCACAACACCATATATACTTGCATTAGTCATTGTTCAATCATTATGCCAATTCTGCATGTTTTCACAGGATTAATTGAATGTTGCAACAATTACTGGAAAGAAAGTCTCACAAACTTTCAACTATGGCACTCAATCTTGAGGACAGAAAAGTCTTAATAAATCTTAAGGGTTAACTGACATCAAAATGGTAACCATCACAAGGAGCTTCTTGGACTAGTTTTGTTAAAATGTTTCCATACTATTTTCCAGGCACAAAGAAATGGCACCTCATAAATATATGCAGTTGGAGCACAAACTGAGAACTGATCCTCGCCTTTCAGATTATTTTTAGAAAGGAAGAAAATTTATGAAATGTAATATACTTATTTCTTTTCTGTTAGTACATGTACTGTATGTTGGAAAAATAATACCTCATTTTCATAAGTTTGACAATCTTTATTGGAATGTTCTCCACTTATTCTTTGGTATTTCTATGCCCCTCACTGTTCAGTTTCTTCTTGTATTCTTCATAAACTCTTTTACGGTCAAAATGCTTCACCTTAGTGGTCAGAAAGAGGAGTCATAAGCTGGGTGAAGGAAGTAATTTAAATTTCTGGGTGGATGCTACTTCTTTGCCATCCTTAGTGTCTGCCATTGATCTTGTTCCATGTTAAGTGTTCTTCAGTCATCTTCAAGTTCACCTCAATAATCAGACCCTTCCCAAATTTGCTTCAATGCTCATGCAACAATAGCCCTAATCAAGGTTGGCAACAAAGTTCTGCTATACATTAACTAATATTTTCTTTCATGGCCAACTTCAATTTCAACCCATTGTTCATGACCATTAAGGCAAATTAACTGTACATCACCAAACTTGTTTATAAGATAAATGTTGAACATACAATCGTAGATGACATGTACACATTTGTCAGGCTCTTTACTTGGAAAAACATATCCCATACCCCAGGCCAATTAACCTACAAGGTTGACTGTCCACCACAAATGGACCCAAATGATAGAGGAATTGAGGGCCTAAAACCTGCCATGTTTCATTGTAATATGGGAAGTCCTTGTATTACCCAGACTTTACCAATATAAAGTTCAGACCTGTTGCACAAACTACCTCACTTCTCAGTGCCACTCTCAATGTAAACCTTTTACTTCAACAAGAAATCTAACAGTTTATAGTATCTGAGCAAGCAATTTCTAATCCTAACTCTAACCATCTGTCCAGACAAGGTACCCTGGGCACTAGTTGAAGCACCTGTCTGCATACATTGACCAAAGCAAGCATAATGGAAGAGTGCCCAAGTCCAGGCACTACCTTGGCATACAGTATGCATGCTTGGGCACCTTTCCATTGTGCTGGCTTTGGGCACCTCATTCAACCTGGTGCCCAAACTACTCCCCGTGGCCAAGCTCTATGCCAGCTGGGCACCTACATGTAGTCTGAACAAGGGGTTACTCTAAACCTGCAACTCTGTTGGTTATAACACCAACTCTATCCTTGTGGGCTAAGATGAACCCTAACATCAAGCCTAATGCTAATTCTAACGCTACACTTATCCCAATCAGTAAACCACAAACTGCTAATCCCAACATGGTAACAAAGTGTAAAGTGTAGCCAAGTTTTAATTGGACATATAGCATTCATACTGAAAATTTGTCATTTATGTCACTTTTTTCATTAACCCTATTACTAAATCCAATGGTAATAAAACTTAGTCTAGTTAAATTATAGATTGAAGAATGTTAAGATTGTTGCAAACCAGCTTACCCAAGATGGCAGGCAACACTTTTGAAACATTTCTCTCAACTCTTTGCAGGCTGTCTCATTTTCTAGATTATTATCTCTACATTCATAGTACTTGTCTCTTGCTTCATAGCACAGTTTACGAGAGGCAGAATTTGGAGCAGGCATTACGGGCACCCCATACACTTTATCTTCTGTTGATCCTCAAGAAAGTACTAAACATATTGTATATTAGTACCCAGATTACTTTATCGAGCTCGGATTTGCCTGGCTACCTAGCTCACCGCCATATTTGAATTTTTGTGTAAACTTCGGATATTTACGAAAGTCACAAGTTGTACAGTTGTCTGAAATTTTAGACATTTCGCTCACACTAGATGTTTTTAGATTGAAGGAATGTTAATTTTAAATATGAATCTTTAACGTGATACTGTACTGACCGCAAATGGCCACAACCAAGACTTATCAACGAAAGGAAAAAATGTCAGACAGCACCCTCGCTTCGTTGTCAACTAGGCACATTTTTCGTGGGATAGAATACATAATAAGTATATTCTTACGTGGTGAGGTGGTTATTGTTGAAGCAGAGGATAGATTAACAGCAGACCAATGGAGAGGGGAGTTTGATGCAAGATGTAAGTCCATGTTGACGAAGATTCCTTTTCATACCCAAAGTACAGTATTTATTAAGAAGAACCGGTACCTCTTACAAACGTGCAGTGAGTATTGGTGCAGATACCTTAACTCATGAATAATGTTCTCTTCCCAGATATTGAAGACCTCACGCATAAAACTGGCAATTTTAAGCAATTCAAAGTATTTGTCAATATGTTAGAATCAGCATTGAACAAGGTTAGAAAATTGAGCATTTGGGAGAAATTAATCTAACTGGGGTTAAATCCTATCTATAAAAGTACATAGTACACATGATAAATAGCATGTGACACATGTTGTATGTGCTGGGAAAGCTTGCAAAACTACAAGTGTTCTAGTGTACTAGATTTGCGCTGCCTTTGTGTGAAAAAGAGCACAAATGTGCGAGCACTAAATGATAAAAAGATGGTTAGGTAGAAAGACAGATATGCTGGCAGGGATACAGATGAACTTTTCTTTCCAATTTGGTTGGAAAAACCATTCACTTGCTGAACACAATGAGGATAATGGATGATGCAGAAATGTCTAATTATTATATATTATATACATATTGTGTGCTAATAATGCCAGCTTTATGGTCTAAAAGACTGAAATGAGGTTACTTTTTTAATGTCTGCTGTTTTTGAAAAGGATTCTTCCAGTCTCAGTTTGGACCTGCTAACATATGCTGACCTACAGAGCCTCAGGGAGCAGAAGCCTGGGGCTGGCAGTAAGAATATTCCTGGAGTAAGAGGCATGTCTCAATTAGCAACAAAAAGATATCTAATCTTGACATACAGTGTAGAGTTTGACAGGTATGGAAAAACTGGCAAGTTTTGTGTCAGAGATCTTTTGTTTTGGTTTTTTTTTTTCAAGCTATTTAAACTATTTTTTGTTGTTTTTATAAATCAGTCATATCCTTAAACCAGGATTGAAAGGTTAGAGAACTGTGGAAACTTTGTAATAGCCAACTGACCTATCAACCAAAGGTATTTCACTCCTGTTTAAAAGGTCAGTTTTGCATTCTCAAAGTTTAAGCATTTCCCTGATCCTATTTGGCTTTACATACAACAATCACCACTGCCTACACAGCACTGTACCTTTGTATCTCAAACCAGTTTTATCCAACCTAGCAGTTTTAATCCACAGTCTGCTTAGACCATCTTCCTCAATGTCCCAACTTTCCTATCTAGTTCAACCATTTTTTTCCACCCCTAATCCACCCTACTACATCAGAAACCTGTGAATCAGATACCTCTGCCATAACCCATTATTTACCTAACTGCCCCAGAATGGCCTCTTTTATTATTTTACACTGGCTAATACAAGACAGTACTGGTCAAAGGGAGACCACTTGGCAGGCAATGGGTTAAATCTTTGCCTGGCACCTATCCACCTTGCTGCAAAGTATCCCAGGATGCTCTCTGGCTCTAGGCCAGGTGCCTATTTATCTATACTAAGTATGTGTCATGAAGATAGAATTTAGTTAACTTTGTATTTTATGAACAATATAACATGAAACTAGTAATTATTTTCTAGGATACATTATCCTCTCCCCCTACCTTATGTTGGTAAACCAGACCCAGTTTATCTTCAAGATATTAATAGAAAGTTGAAAGAAGAGATAAAGAATTTGAAGAACCAGGTAAGAATAACTGTGAAGCCAGAGTTTTACTATGAAAAAGAAGTCTTGGCTGTTGTTAGGAGGAAAATAGTGTGACCAGAGTGGAGGGAATTCTGTAATTTGGTTAATGATAGAAATATTCATAGAATTTATTAATATAATTTCCAGAGAGAAGTCAGAATTAAATAAAGATATAAAAATTGGAGAAAGTTTAAATGAAGTTAAGGATTAAACAAAAGAAAAGTCTAAGAAAGGTTTGGTTGAAAGCAAAGCTTAGACCGGAAAAATAATAGAAACATTATATCTCTATTTTTCTTTATTTATGCAGCTAACAAAAGAAGCAAAAAACTTCAAAGCAGAACAGAAACAAAAACAGTAAGTGTAAGATTTCCAAAACCAACCAGCTCATATCTCGTTGACCTTCCTTTCTTGTAGCGCAAAGATTTTCAGAAACATACGAGAAGACTGCCAAACAAACCAAAATATTCTTAACTTTAACAATACCTTAATCTCTCGTTCATTTTTGCAACGCTTGTCGGTGCAAAAATTTAAGGGAATATTTTTCATGCAGTATTGTGCATAAAATCCAAATTTCAAGTTTAAAAAGTGAAAAACGTGACTGCTACCGCTCCCTTTCTTCACCACTGGAAGTATTGGAGTTTCAAGACCGCAGACGGAATTCGCTAAGGGCGATACTCATGATCATGAACTCTAGCATCTAGTTCTTCACCGCAGTTGACAAAATAATGGCAGAACCATGATATTTCACATGGTTTGTATAATGGTTTTTAAATTTCTAAATGATCTCGTTGATGAATATTTAACTTCTAAATTTGTAAAACGCAACAAAATAACTTCCTACTTGCTTCGAGACTCCCGTAAGTAAACTTGCTGTTCCTTTACCACGCACCATTTTTTAAAAAAAAATACCCTTAGCTATAGCGGTGCCGTTTTGTGGAATAGCCTACCCTGTACTGTAAGGCAAGGTGGATCTCTGAATGAATTTCAACATTTATTAAGATCCTATATTAGATAAGCACGGCATTCATGGAAAGCAGGTTTCATTATTTGTAGTGTGGGATGCTGGGGTGTTGGTGGCAGAGTGGTTGTGTACGTGTCTCTCACCTCTGTGACTAAGGTTCGATTCCGGCTACGTGCAGTTTTCTGATTAAAGTTACCTTGGTCACATGTGAGAAGAGTGTTGTCCAGTTTGACTCTACCAAGCATCGCAGGTTTTCTCCGGGTATTCCGATTTCCTCCTGTAGTAACACTGGACCCATGAGGGATGGTCCTTGCTGGACCTCTGGGAATAACAGCGTAGTTTAGCTGATAGGATTATTCAGTATAAATAAAGGAACTTTACTTTACTTTAATATTTTGTTATAGATTGTAGCTTAATTTATTGTATATCTACATTTTAGATTTTAAAACATATATAGTAATATAGTAATACCTGATGAATTTACCATGGGTAAATAAAGACTTGTTGATGTTGGTATTTGATATTTTTCAGTTCGGTGTATTTATATTTGTTCACCTGAGTTTCTGTTTTCTTTTTTGATAAAAAAATGTCTGAGTTAAATGATCTGAGAAATTTTGCAGTAGTAAAAATTATGGGAGGAGTGCGAACTTTACTGGGAATAAAGTATTACATAGGTGAAGGAAATTTGCGAGTGTCAGAATGATATACTTTAAGACATCATGCCTGAAATCACTTCCTGAATTTGTAAGTTCGACGAGGTTTTGCCGTTGCTAAATGTATCTTATGATATGGTTTTGCATGATTTTATTTTTTTACCAGGTTGAATAATCTTTTGAGCGAAAAGGAGAACCTTGAGAGAGAGTATGATGCTTTTCAACGCGAAGTGAAGCACTCTGGTTTGGCAGATACAGCAAAGGAAATAAAAGTACTGAAAAAAGTCATAAAGAACTTGGAGGTGATTGCTTGTTGATTTCACTTGCTTGTTGATAATTAAAGTTTACATTTCGAGCGAAACGTCACTTTCTCCATTCTTAAGTTCCGGCAGTTTCCCAACACTTTTGATTATCTACTAAGTGAAAATTGTTCATTAGCCTTCCTTCTTTGTTTTCCTTACCGCTCAGGGGGAATTATTAAAAGAGAAAACCAAATACCAGAGAATGTTAAGTAAAAAAACACAAGAAAATCGGGATGTTTTAGAAGAGGTAAGTTATCTTAAGTTTCACCCTTCAAGTTTACCTTGCTAATAGTTATCATATACAGTTTAAGACTGTCTTTTGGTTATGATTAACAGCTAAAAGAAGCTCGTGCTAACGAAAGGAACTTAAGAGCAAGATGCAGAAGTTTGACCAATGAACTGGCTTTGTTGAAGCGACAAGGGTGTGTTGACTTTCAGTAGTAGCTATAAGCGGTAATCTCACACGTCAGACGACCAGCGAATGTTCACGTTCGTCAAGCTCGTTATGTCACAAAAACGATTTCTGAGCCCTAGACGGGAATCTGTGCAACCTTCTGATGACCGCTGAGACGCCCTAACCATTGGACTACCAAGACCCAGACGATGAGCTAGGGTATTCCATCATCATTATAATATCGTGACTTCCACTTAGGCAGCACATGATGAACCTGCACCTTAGCTCACCATCTGAGTTTTGGTAGGTCAATGCTTAGAGCGTCTCACCGGTCATCAGAAGGGTTGCGGATTTGATACCCGTCTGGGGCTCAGAAATCGTTTTTCTGAGGACTCGAGTTTGACAAACGTTCACATGCTGTCTCCACTTTAACCGAAATTTATATAATACTGTGATTCTGTCGTTTTTTATATCTACAGAACGAAGGTTAGACAGTCACCGTCTAGTGGTGTAACGAGAAATTCCGCAAAAAAGACAAATTATGTCCCAAGACGGTCCTCTTCCCAAGAACGAAAAGTCACTCCACAAACAAGACGACAAACCCGAAGTCCGTCTCCAGCAGGTAAAATGATAAGAGCTCAAAAATGATCCTGAGACAGCTCTCGGGCGATTTCTTTCAGACTTTGTTGACCCCCTTTTAAAGTTAAATAGTCTCGACATTAACTTCAGGTGTTATATGAATTATTGTGGGGCGATCGAGGAGGTAGTCTTAGTGAATGGTTGTGCTGGGCCTTATTTTTCTGGATTAATTATCAAAATGATGCGTTTTAACATTAACCAATCTCTTTTCGTATTTTTAAACAGCATTTATTCCTCGTTTTGATCCAACGGCGTATCCTTTTTATCTACGTCAGTTACGATAAAATTTCTCGTGCTTTACATGTAACTGTTCCAACTAATCAATCCTTTGAAGTTTTGCATGGTGATAATGTGATAAAGTATCTACATTGGCCGATGTTGTGTGACATCTGGTAGCTTGGTGTATACAGATCAAAATTGCTCATTTTCCTCAAGATTGTTAACTCAGATAAATTTTCTGAGTTAACAAGCTTGAGGAGCATGCGCAATATCGATTTATGTTAAGTTTGTGGATCACCACGTTCTATAGGTGGTGTGCACGTTACGTCATGGCCGCCATGTTGGATGAACTTAACAAAGGTTTTTCTTTATCTGCAATTA
>JBAHVQ010000104.1:694196-712886 GCA_036872915.1 Nanipora kamurai
ACTTAACAAAGGTTTTTCTTTATCTGCAATTATAATTTCATCCAACATGGCGAAAATGTCTTTGTCTTTTGAATCTCAAGGGATTGGTTGCACATCACCTATAAAATAAAATTTTAAAAAAGCGATAAAATAAAACGTGGTGTTCCACAAACTTAAAATAGTTTGTTTCAGCTAAGTTCCAAGGTTTCTTTTTTTACCAAAAATTATGAAAATAAGAAAATTTCGGGAACTTAACCCTGCTCGCAAACTGTGCGAAAGGGCTTAGTGTGTCTCCTAGATTTTCAGAAACGGCAAATTTTAAAAATTTGAAGTTTCAATACGCAAGTAAAATACAATTTTCCGTCTTCCGGAAACTAAACTTGTATCATTTCAAATATGTAACCTTGATAGACACTTTAATGCAGGGTGACAAAGTATCCTGGTAATCTTAATTGTTGTCTTGAACGATGACACCTGCATTCTTGACGTCTTATTTTCAAAGTACTGGCGTCCGGAGTTGGCCTTCATTTTATTTCGATTCTGGCGGTCATTGATCAAACATAGTTGATCAGACATGGCGATTCGTAGAATTTTAACATCTTTGTGTGATATTACAACAGATTGCCGAGGCATTGGTATTTACTTCAATATATAATACACATTCACAAAAAAAACAAATTGATGTCAAATATCCGTTCTCTCCGCGGAGGTTTGCTTACTTAGTAAAAATTACTTAACCTTCTGATTGAAGATATGTAAAAGAAAAGCAACGGAAATTAAGAGAAGCCAAAGATGCTCGAAGGTAAGTTTTTTTGTTCGATTTTGCGAATGGTAACAGGTCAAGATGTGTGATTTTCTCCTATGAACACTTTCATGACTACCAAATCACGCAGGGCGATAAAGTGTGAAACAAATTTCAACATGTTTCGTTTATAGTCGAAAAAGAACTAGATCTGGTCAATCAAACACAAGAGGACGTTCATTATCATCAGATCGAGGCTCTGGGGTACTTCGACCAAGACCACAAGAACCAAATAGAAGTAGGTTCACTTTCTGTTTATTCTCAGTTTTGTTTATGTTTAGTTGAGATAGGTGAAGTTGTGATGGGTTTAACTTTCCTAAACTCATTGACAATTCATAGAGCAAAAAGGAGTTGAATTTTGCAAGCTTTCGTCTTGATTTTCACTCAAAATACCGGTTCGTTTGAGAAATAATTTCAAACACTCACAAACACTTTGGGGTTCTTCCTCCAATTAAAAAACTTCCTCGAAACTTTTTCAAAAACACTCGACTTCTTTTCATTTTTAAACCCACTTCTCTTTAGTTAGCAATCAGAAAAAGAATACCAACTTCTGTCCAGATGTCTCCCCTTTGGCGTGTAAATTGTCTGGGGTTAGGGGAGTTCGGCCCTAGAAGAGAACCATGGGAAATCATGACAAAATTCAAAAGAAGCATATGAGACATGGCGGTTATGGATCAAGTTTTCCTGTGTAATTTGTCCTAATTACCCATGATACGCTGCTAGGGGCCGAAGTCCTTTATGCAGCACCAATCTCAACAGAAAATAGTCAATCCCATGCCATGTTAATCTGGACGCAGTTGTTCAAATGCGAATTCACGCTAATCTTAGCTTAAAATTTAATCTGTTTTGTCTTCCTTTGCTAGTATACCGAACATCTTCTCTCAGCAGTATTGGGAGCAGACGGTCATCTGGAGCAGAACGTCAAAATTTTAGTGATCAAGAAAAATCTCGAAGACGATCTGGGTGAGCATTCGAGCCAAAACGGCTGTATCAGATCGAACCATCTCTTGATAATTTTCTTTTAATTACCTATTTAATTTCCAGAAGCTCACAAAGAAGAGGGCGAAGTCGAGACCGAAGATATGACTGGTCTTCTGCGGAAGGTTCTGAAGCCGTAAGTTACTTTCTTATATTGCTTTGTCACGTAGAGTGGTATTGTGCAATTTTAATGGTCGTTAAGAAGAGTCGGACCTAAGAGCAATAAGACACTGTGTTCTCAGTTTTTTTTTTTGGTATCGCTTCTTTGTTACATACTGGTATGTTGTGGTACGATAGTTTCCAAATAAGTTTGAAAACAATTTCTCAACCAGAATTTGGTTCTTTTGCCAAAACATTTCAAACAATATACTGTACTGGAACCTTAGTATTTGTTTTCTTTAAACCTTAAACAAAACGAACCGGGACTGAAGAAGACATGAAGTGAACCCAACAGACAATCAACCACATGATCAGTCGTCATCTTTAATAACGAGAACTGCTTTTGATTTGCGAGTCGTTTAAAAACAAAAGGCGAGATGAAACGTCGTCATAAATATTCTTACTACGAAGCGTGAACGGGCCTTAAACGTGGGGAAGCATTTCCCTCAAACTACACTTAATATGGTCAAATGAAGGTTTATATCAAAAGCATCAAAAGGCCGCAGCTTTATGATGTAATGTTATATTTATATCCTTTCAGGAGGGTCGTAAAAAGTATTCTCGAACAATGTATCCTTTTATGAAGATTTTATGAAGAACAGTTCCATACTTAGTGTTTTCATGAGTGGCTGTTCTGCATTGGGACATAAACATGTACCAGGTAAATTCGAGTGTCTTTATTCCGATACAGAACGGATACGAATTTCGAATATTTCGAAAACTTGCTCCAAGTCATCATTGGAAGACTGAAAGATAGAACAAGTAAAAAAAATCCAATTTTACTGTGGAAAACGAGAGAAGGAAGCTGCAGTGTCTGTAACAATTCTAACTGGCACAGATTAAACGTTAAGTTTTGTTTTAATTTTCTCATGAGTTATTAATAAGTTTTAGAATTTTTCTTAAACAAGAAAAGTTATTCCAGCACACCTCAAGACCTCAAAAGACCCAGTGCGGCAAAGAGGGGTAATGATCAACCTGTTTTGTTTTCACATTTTTCCCCTTATTGTGCAAATAATGGTTACTGACTACAACCTTCATTTTAGGAGGGAAAGTTTTAGAAAATTCTTTAAACAGATCTGTGGAGATGTCAGAAATAGACGCTAGGCTGAATGCCCTTCAGCAGTTCATGAAAAATAATATGGATTAATCGGTTCATCGCAAGATTCTAAAACAATTGTGAAATCTAACAAATGGACAAAGAATGACAGAAGACCACAAACTTCGTAACAGGAACGTCTTCTAGTCATCAACCAATCAAAGTCTTGAAAAAGCCGGTGTATCATATTTCACTTTCAATCAATAAAACACAGTAGACAATAGACGTATTAGTTAAAAACTCAGCATATAACTATCATTGTACAAATTAGTCTTTTTTAATGTACAATAAATTGTATGTATCGATATTAAAATATTTTACATTACTTAAGCTTTTTGAGTTCGTATTATGCTTGCAAGAGTTACTGACTGGATATCGGGAGTACACCACTGGCCAGCTATAGCAGCAGTACTTTTCTTCAAAAAGTATGCCATATCCTGAGCTCTCGACAAATTCCAGAAGGTCGCACTCTGCCACGTTTCAATAACAGGACGTATCCATGCAATTATAATCAACGCATTATTTCAATAACCATACTTATCGTTGAGTTTCGTTCTTCCATCACCACTTTGATCTAACAAAAGGAAATAAATAAGTAAACAGACGGATCCATTTTGATATCAATCCTTTGCATGGTGATAATTTGATAAACTAGGTTACGTTTGTGGAATACCACGTTTTATTTTATCGCTAACCTGTTGACTTAGGACTTCATCAGAGCAATTGACCAAAGGACAGCTCTGCTCGGTGTTTACCATTTGGACATGCCTAAAGTCTCTCCTTAAGGCTTTAGCACGTGGCTGATATATCTTTTCTTCAGATTTTCCAAATTGGTACCATTAAAATTATTGACGTGACAATACCTAACCCTTTTATCAGAGCCCCAAGTTTATGTTCAAAATACACCATTTTTTATCGACGTAGAAAGATATCTACCATAGACTTCCCAGAATGTACCAGCAGACGCGAAAAGCATTTCTTCCCGAATTACATTTAGTAACATTTGATCATTAACAATTCAACTGAGTCTTCCAGCCGAAAGACGGAAGTGCTACCCTTGCATGTGGAAATTTCACAATTGCCGCTTGTGAATTACGTTGGGTATCAAATAAGCAACCCAGATATGACGTGAGGGCACGTGTTCACTTGGGGAAAAATACGTGAACGTAATGTGATCAGGCGAGAATATGAAAATGTATCACAGGACCACATGTAACCCCCTATGAAACACATCTAAGACCCAGGATGAATTTTCGTTAAGGCTGCTCAAACTGAGTAGGAGCAACCAGCTAACTCTCTCTAGAGTTCCCTTGGAGTATGTGAGAATGTACACCTTAACTCCACAATCCATCGCTACTTATACCTTGAGGAGGGATCCAGTTGGCAAAATTTGGGTCGTTTGCATCCTCCCATTGAGTTGGAGCAGTGTAACATTTTTTCTTCTTCGCAACCTAAGGTAAAAGATTTATTTCATCTAATCAACCGAACACGCACTTGCTGTCACTCAACAATACAAAGTTTTTGAAATATGGAACAATTTTTTTTACATTTCCTTCCCATTGTCCAGTATTACACGCACCTCCGCAATATCTTCCGTTGTATCCTTTTTGCCTGTTTCCTCGCAAGTTTTCCTTTCACTTTTTCCTGTAATTCCTGTCGGGACATTTCTTATGTCCTTACTTGACTTTGGCCTGCCTTGGTCAACAGGGCCATTGCTTATTGTAGCTACTTTGTTATCTGTCTCCTTGCATGTTTTCTTTGATTTGGTACGTTTCACACTCTGAGTCGGGACAGCGAATTCTGTGACTGGCTGAACGGATTCGGCTTTTTCATTCAAAGTCGAGTCCTTGACGCTGGGCTCATGCTCATTACTTGGAGTATCCATGTAACAATCAGTTTCTTTGTTCTGGTCGTCTTTATTCGCTAAATCAAACAATTTAACAGTTAAAAATAAATACAACCGCCCCTAACCTTCAATTGGTCGTCTCACAGTGATAAGTCGATTTTTTCAAAAATTAACCAGTCAGATAATAGTATAGTATCCATCCTTTAAATTCACTGGAGTCTTAGCTATTGGAAGGCAGTGGCTTGTCGAACGGTTAACTTACGGCAAACTTCGTTTCAATTCGTCGCTGTACAAGATAGAAATATCTTTTTTTCAGCAAGTGCCTGGGTTGATTCCTACTCTAGTCTAACCTGGAATTTCACTTTCTGCCTCATCAGTTCTCCAGGGGCTCACTTCTATCTTCGGTGAACTGTAGAAACATGAGACATCAAATCATTCAGTATCTTAGTATGAAAAACATTTTTATATTTTCCGCAAAGTTGGAAAGTCATCTTAAGCTGGTTACTGTACTTACCTTTGAAGCACGGGAAGGTTTGTTGGCTTGGCGATAGAAATTAACTTTGTCATTCTTTCCTCTTCCTACAAAAAGAAATAGGTTTAAATCTTGTTTATGGTAATGTATAATGATGCAGTACATGGTCGAATACTGCTACAGCACCTTTCTTAACTCAATAATCTTCCTTTTCAATTTTATCTTTGTTCCTTTGTCCATCGTCTGCGAGATAGTATTCATGAAATTATCTAAGCTATCCTCGTCACTAATTTCATCAAAAGCTGCGAAGAAAAAGAGAAGGCGAGTACTAAGTAGCACAGTCAATGTATTAAAACAAGAACTTAAAGCTTGTTCAGCGTAGGAAGTATCGATAAGTTTGATTAGTTTTCTTTCTACACCCAAACAACTACGTATGTCGTGCACGAACAACTGAAATTCCTACCCGCTGCATCGCTGATCTGTTTTTCCAAATCCTTCACTCCTTCTCTAATTTTGCTTAGTTTCTCCAGCTACATAATCATTCACGGATGATGAAGTTAGAATATACAGTAACGAATGTTATATCTGAAGGAACAAACAAACTAGCTTCAACAACCTAATGTGCAAGGTGGTTTCAATAACTTTATCATAACTTTTATCATATCATATAACTTATCTATATAGATAACTTAATTATAAAATTATGATATAAAAGTAGAGTGCTGCGTCGGCAGTATTGAGCGGCGTCGCTCGAAACGTCAATTTCTCCATTGTTAAGTTCTGGCAGTTTCCCAACCCTTTTTATTACTTATAAAATTATGTCACTGTTCTAAAGAATGAGTTGAGATAAGTGACATTTATCGACATATTCTAGAGTCAAGATGGTCAATGAGCTTACTGCCTAGTGAATGTTGTATGTTGCGTGATTAACTATGCTTTTTAATGTGTTTTGAGCATTGACTTACCAGTGAATCATATGTATCAACCACTGGTTTCTCTTTGCCAGCTTTTCGCATCCTTTTTAAGCGTTTCGTCTCGACTATACGAATATTTTGTTTCAACAAAAGATGCTTTGAGTGACCGTTATATTAAAACATTTCGTTTTTATTGTTTTTTTTTTTCACAAGAGCTACAAGGAAAGTTCTTGCTGCAGTCCTTAACAAAACATTCCGTACCTGTCCCGGTTCTGTCAAGAAAGTTGTCTTCGTCACTCTCGTAGAAGTCATCTTCCTCCCAGTTCCTTTCCCTTTTTTTACGACTTTCTACAAACATAAAATACAACAAGATTGATGCCAAAAATGCCGCAGTTCTCCAATGACTTTTTCAGTGTTCAAGAATAATACGCTATAAATGCTGTTCTGTTGTGTTCGGTAACGGAACTTAATAATTTAACGTTTGTCAAGCTCGTTTCCTCAGAAAAAACGATTTTAGACCCCCCACACGGGAATCGAACCTACAACCTGATAACCGATGGGCCACACTAAAGGTCTAACCATTGAGCTACGAAGACTGAGATGATGAGTGATCCCCGTCTGGGGAAAAGTCAAACAAATTGTTTTTCTGAGGAAATAAGCTTGACAAACGTCCATATTGACAAATAGCTGACAACTTTATTGTCCGTGACATCACTAAGGTCCCTCACGAACATCAACCATAACATTTATCTCAACCTTGAATAATTTATAAAGAAAACACAAAAGAGAAATTAGTTGGACGACTAGCGAACCTTCGTCAAGCTCATTATCTCAAAAAAAACGATTTCTGAGCGCTAGACAGGAATCGAACCCGCAACCTTCTCACCGGTGATCAGAAGGTTGCAGGTTCGATTCCCGTCTAGGGTTCAGAAATCGTTTTTCTGAGATAACGAGCTTGACGAACGTTCACTAGTCGTTTGATAAATACCAAGCTCCTACATGAACGAAATTTTTGCTCACCATTTATAAGAGAAATTAGTGCCGAAATGCCGTTTGGAAAAGTGGTTTTCTTTGAATACGGGTCGCGTTTGATCTGAGAATCAAAGATCTCGAAGTTGGTTAAAATACTCAGTTAACGGATTATTTTCTACCTTATTTCCAGGTGTTTGGAAATCAGAAAGAACACTTTTAGTGTATAATATATTTTTAATAATGTATACCATGAGTGGACTGTCTTAGAAGTCCATATGCATCCAACATTTTGCAAGCTTCATTAGCACACTCCCGTACAGCCTCTTTCTTCCGACCTGTAACAGAAGCTTCGGCATAAACTGCAGAACCATTTGGACCATCAACTGGCAATCTGTGTGAACAAGAAATCAATAACTAAATTGTTTGCAACAGTTTTCTCAATAATCAACCATCTCCTTCGTTAAGAAGGCAGTCGTTCATCCAGTTAGAACACAAGTAATGATATAAGACAAGTGCTATGCACGCAGTGTTGAATGATGTGTATAAAGGTCGGGAAACTATTGAAATTTTAGAATAGTAAAACTGACTTTTCGAGAGAATCCCTTTGTCGGAGTGAAATGTCAAATGATAAAATTAAAAATGATATATCATTTTACGTTCCACTTTAACGAAAGACCTTTGCTCGAAATTATCAATTTTACCCATTTATTATTCCAACTCTGTCCTAATGTACACTACTGACACACTGTCTGCAATATCTTTAAGTTTTTGTAGCATCTTGCATTGGTCAAACAGTGTACTGACACACCCAGTTATTCTCCAACCAATGCAAAACAAATTCAATGGAATGAATCCAAGCAGCTCACACCAGTAAACAATCATTTCACTACACAAATCAGAGAACTGATTGAAATCTTCAAAAACTGGACAATACCACAAGAAGGAAAACCACTACATAACACTTGGTTGACTCTTTTTAGTTCATCCTAATCCATCTTTAATTAGAACTTTCATCTTTAATTCATTTATATTGTTTAATTTAAACTAGACATTTTTGCATGCTAGATTATTTAAGATGGTTGCTATTTGCGATGTTGATGTGAACAAACTTTTAGTTCACCACTCTCTGAAGATGACCCAAGCGTACTAGCCAAAAGCTCAGAACTAACTAAACAAACATGGAGTAAACCTACAAAACTTAATATATTATTCTCCAACCCCCTTGTAATTTTGAGGAAACTGCTATCTTGTGAAGAAATTGTATCAAAACTTTACCTTACTCTGCAGTGATAAACTCTGGCATGGCCAGGACCAGTTTCATCAACTTGATACTCTAGATCTAAACCTGCAAGGCAAATTTAAATACTGTGAGTCCTAATAATCAGTGATAATTGTCATAGATATGAGTCTTATAAAAGTTTCGTTAAAATTGCTTCTAGCTCTTCTTAAAGACTTTTACCTTCCCTTTCATAATATCCTCGCAGAGTTTTCTTTGGATCCTTGAACTCCACTCCGGAATATAATTCCTCAAACTTTTCCAAATCAATTTGTTCTTCTTCAGCATCTTCACCTTCATGAAGAAGAAATTTTACATAAAATTATAGTTTTGTACAGCTGGCAGTGTGTTTGTGAAATTCCTGCAAAAAAGATCCTATGTACTGGTAGATAACACTTTCGCATGAAAATAAACCATGGCTATCATATTTTGGTTATTATATGACTTTTTGAATCAGTTATGATTCAGAAGAGTGTTGTGTACAATATTCTTTTGTAAGTGTGGCTCTTACCAAATCCCCAGTCAATTCCTTCACTTTCTTCACTTTTGTCGTCTACCTTTTTTAAACTTTCATATTCTTCATCAGTAAATATTTGTCCAGCTTTGATAGTTGTGTTTTCACTCACAGAAGATGGAGGTGTCTCATTCTCTTCCTGATCATCAATAAGTGGACCCTAAATATTTTGCAATCAAATATCAAGCAGTGGTTTATGAGACTTGGTGAAGCAGTAGTCATTATAAAGCCAGACACAATAGGGATTGGTTCCAGTCTGGATCTCAGAAACATTTCCAGAAGATTTTAGCATGACAAAAGCATCTGTATCACCTGTCACAATCCCAACCTCATTCTTGCATAATTTTAATGAAACACACTGAAAAAGTTGAGGCAGAGAATATTTGTGTAAGAAATAAACCATATGTTTCATTACTTAGTGAAGCAATACACTTGATATCCCTATCAACTAACTTAAAGGCCACCCCTGATAGGTCCAATGTTACTACAGGAGAAAACCAGAGTACTGTATCCAATAAAAAGCTGAGTTGCTTGGTAGAGTCAAACCAGATAGCACTCTTCTCACACAACCAATATATATTTTTTGTTTCTTTCCTTTCACACCATAGATGTTTTATTTCTAGCACAGTGCAGTGTTGATCCAAAGGGAAAATGTCTGAGTATGGGTAAACAAAATTTTGGACTCAACTTTGATTGGAGGGGGAGAGATGGCACATTGGAAAGGTAAAGCATATACACTTAGGAGTCATTTGACTGTTTCCCTATATAATTATTCTCCGATTATAACTTTAAGCACAGGTGAAAGGCACATGGACTACCACTGTACCACCAACAAATAAGGCACCACTAACATCCCATAATGTACCACTTACTCCCCATAATCTACCAACACACTGTAGTTCTATTAACTATTTTAAAACTTCACCACCATATTGTACAATGCCATTAATTCATCTTCTCTGCTTTGAACAAACCTGTAAGACAAACAGCCGGGAACTTCCACCAAACTTGATAACATAACCTACTTTAAGTCTATAATAACTCCTGAATTTTATTTTGGCTTTGTTCACCAGTGTCCCATGAGTGCTTCCTAGATCATAGAGGTAAAATCCACTCAAAGATTGGTCGCCATCTGTCTCTCCTCTGTACTGAATTAATGCATGATATCTAGAAATAGACGGGTGTTCTAACACAATATCACACAATGGTAATCTTCCGAATACATAAAACGGTTTATCCTTTAAATCTATAGTAGAAATAATGCAGCCATTTTTTAATACTTCCAAGTTAAAGTTGTCCGCTTGTGGTGGCATAGCACTCCACCAAGGAACCTTGTAGTGTAGTTCTGGTATTTTTTCTTTTTTCTGTACATCTGCTCGTTCATTGACTTTTGAATCTTTTTTTGTACTTGGAACCTTGAAAGGTGCGTTTTCATCTAGCTTTAATTCTTGTTCTTTGCCCTCGTTAGACATTATTACTGGATTTAAAGAAACTTCTAGTTCGTTTCCTCCAGTTTTTGAATTTTGACAGCTAATAGCAGCGTTGTCTTGGTCCGCCAGTTTATTGTTGCTGTCAAAACCAGTTTCTTTACCTTCTTCCTCTTCATCCGCCATGTTGGATTACGACATTAGGAAACGGGAGATACTTTGTGTAATGTACTTTACAAGAGATTGTAAGGCCCAATCCAATATGGCGGACGAACTGTGCTCGGAAAAGAAAAACAAGTTTCGACTTTTTTTAAGCAACAACGAAGTGTTTGTGTGGGATGCAGATGCGGTTGTCTCGTTGAGAAGAAATTATCGTATTGTTGGGTCATTATTTGGCTCAATTCCCAGCAAACCGAGGCAAAACGTGGTGTTTTCTCTTCCTCTTGTGTTGCAAGCAGAGGAGGTTAGCCTTTTACTGGAGAAGAATGTTGCGAAACTTGTCGTCAACGATAGTATTAATTCACCACCAAACCAGAACATAGTAGAGAGGTTTCGGGAAGAAAGGAAAAAGAATTTCGAGGAGCAAATTGAAAAAGTAAAAGAAATTAAGAGAAAGAAACTTGAAGAGTTTGCTGAAGTTATCAAGGAGGCACGCGAAAGAAAGCACAAACAATTAAACAGTCGTAAACGAAAAACGCCAGCACAAGGCGAAGAAGGACCAAGTATAAAGCAGCGATGTCGCGAGGAAAAGGAAGACGGCCACATAAGTCATGGTGACCCTTGCGAAAAAACTGTTGACGATAATGGTTGTCTCCCGACTGAATGTGAAAAAAGAATTAGTGAAGACATGTGCTCCACATCAGAAAACACCAATCAAGACAAGCTGCTCGATTCTACGCTTGTATGTGTCACTTCTCAATACCCCCGTCCCCTTCTTGGAATCAGAGAAGCAAAATGGACATTTCCGGAAACTGAGTCAGAAAAACTGCGTTATAAAGTGTTTGTAGACTTATGGGAAAAGGGTTATTACATCACTCAGGGCTGCAAGTTTGGTGGAGATTATTTGGTTTACCCCGGTGACCCATTTAGATTTCATT
This sequence comes from Nanipora kamurai, assembly GCA_036872915.1. Lineage (NCBI taxonomy): Eukaryota > Metazoa > Cnidaria > Anthozoa > Scleralcyonacea > Helioporidae > Nanipora > Nanipora kamurai. Next base: position 705,729 of record JBAHVQ010000104.1, read on the forward strand.
CATATTTTGTGGTGACAATCATTTCATGGACAAAGAACATCCATTCTTTAGATCTGGTCTCCATTGGACGTCTTGGATCAACAGTGAAGAAAACCAGTGTTTTAGCATCTGTTGATTGTTCTGGAAAGGTGATCTATACATCAATTCAATGGCCAGGGTTTACATAGTTGGGCTGCTGAAGTATGGTGATCAGGATTTTAACCTGTGTCTGATTCAGTATAATGCATATTTTGTTGCAAGGAAGTTTGATACTGTAGTACAATTATCAGATGATGCAGTATTATTAAACTGTTCAATTTATCTGTTCAGACTGGTAGACCATGCAAGGGAGGTGTAACAACCTATTTTTACTGGCAGTTTAGTCAGTAAAATGGAGAGCCCTTAGGAAAACCTTGAGTATTTTGTAGAATTTGAAAAATTAAAATATTGGTTCTGTAAATAGGCTAGGTTGGTCGTTGCAAGACATAAGGTTGATTGGTAAATCTGGCTACAGGCTGAAACATTACCCCTAAAAATGGTCCCCAATAATGATGCCATTAACCAGGACATACCGGTATTGGATTTTTAAGAGTATTAAACTTTTATGAGCAGATAGCAATATTTTATTTGGAATATTCAAAAACAGATTTCACATCTGGTACAATTTCACTACATAATTATGTATTTTTGATGTGTATAATATTTTGAAAATTGTTGAAGGTTTGTTCTTTCAGTGAGTGACTGTCCCTCAAAAAATTATGTGTACATTGCAATGCCTGTCTTTTTCCATCCATTTCAAGGCTTATTTCACATCTGGTCATGTTGTTTCTCTTCAGTTTTTTTATCTATTCACTAACTACACAACATACAAATTTGATCTTTTTTCTTAACAAATAACATGTTTTTTTGACATTTTTCCTTAACACTTATTGCATGAGCGTTTACAGAAAGTATTCAAGTATTTAGCATATCTGATGCAGTAGTTCTTATTTTTATATTATTTATCTATTGGTGCTTTGTTCTTGCATTCAGGGTTTGCTGGTTTCTTTACTGTGTATTTGCACTGGCTTGGATCAGCACGTCTGCAAAAAGAGGCAAACACCAAGTTATGTCGGGATGTGTTGCTGTTATTTTATTCATGACTTATACCGCTTGTGTCACGGCTGTGCAGGAATATAGGATAACAGTAGTTAGTTTATCATTTCAGATGAAATAACCAACCTCTCTGGATCCATTAGCTGGTAAACTACTCCTTTTTTGTCTTCATTGCTTGTGTATTCAGTGGAAAGCACGTATAACTCACCTAAAGATGATGGAGAAGTGGCTACCCTTTTAACGCTTAAGCAAACGCAAAAAAAATAACGAAAAATTCTGCCGTAACTTTTGGTGGCAGCAACGAACTGTCATCAGTAATGCGAACTAAAGTCGACTTTTTCGCTTCGAAATTTTCCGTAGATTTCAAAAAAGTTCATTTCAAGTCGAAAATCGAATAGGAAGCGCGCGAAACTTGCAAAAGTTGGGGAAAGGCACTGATGTCCTGTGTACAGGACATTGAGTTTTAAAGGGTAAAGTTGCGACTATGAGTTGTATCACCGTGGAAATTGAACGTCACCATTGCGTGGGAGTTCTGGTATCAAAGTTCAACATAGCCTTGGAAGAAATCGAATTATATTGAATGAAACGAAAGCAGCACCGCCAAAGGAAAACAAAAAAAGAAATAGTCAAACTCGGAAATACGAAGGTTAATAGAGGAATATGACGCAAGACTAGCGGAAGTTTGGGGCTTGTGACAACTTGTGCCGCGATTTGACTGGCGACATCGCAAGTCGTTAAAATTTAACTTGCGTAACTGGATTTCTCATTTCATCAAGGCTTAAAATCTGAGAGATTGAGGAACCATCGAAAAGGAGAATAGATCGTCTAAAGTTCTGAGAAGGAGTGAAACGTGAATTGAAAGAAAACCTAGCTTTTAAACAAACGGTATTCCCTCTTAACTTTGGTCCTTTATATTTTTAGTTGAAGTAGTATCTCAACTTTTGGCACGTCATTCAACACTGCCTGGTAACGTAACATTTCACGTTTATATTATTGTTTGAAAATATTGGTTGGTTTGACAAATATTACCTGCTTCATCTTCTCCAAACGACAAAATCATCTTGGCATAAGTTCCTGAAAGAGCTGGTCCTGTGCAGTACGTATCGTCTCCCATGCACACTTCTTTATGAAGCCATTTTCCTGTTTTTCTATTTTCTTTCAACGTAAAAATTCGGCTGTGAGACAAAAAAGGACAAAAAAATCTGTAAATAAAGATGTGCTGAATTTTACAGAGCAATGTTTTTAAACTTCAAGAGTAATAGACACCAGATAGGAACGATTCGGTATGCCTTGTAGAGACCCGCTTTTGAATAATTTGTTGAGCGATACATGACCGCTGAAACAACGTTATTGGGGACTTGACTCGGTGGTTAGATCTTTTTAAGGTTACAGAGTTTATTTATGGTCGTTTATCGTATTTTGGTTGGTTCATGGTGAAACCTGTAAATTAAGAACAATTTTTATAAATTTCCTACTTACCTTCTTGAGTCTCGTTTTACATAGCTACATTCTACGAAACAATTTAATCACTCTCGCATTACTTTCAGGTTTAAAGCTCAGCGAAGTGAGTGTACGCAAGCTTAAAGCCACAGTGCGATATCCCTTGGGATTTGGTCACGACAGTTTGGATGTGGAATAAAATTGGTCTGTCGTATTAGAGAGCGGAATACTGTAGTCTTACCCATTCATTGTATCCGCAAAGAAGTACAATCCTCTCAGTTTAGGATAATCACATCCTCGATAGACATAACCACCCACAATCGACTGTCCAACCTGATGACTGTAAGCATGAATTGGAAGGATTTCGTTTGCTACAGAAGATACAATGGAAGATAAAACCTAATTAATACCCACAAGGAAAAAAAACAATTTTGCGATGAACATTCCTGGCGGGAAGCGAATTCTCGTGATAAAGTTCATGCCGAACAGATAACTTTAAAAAGACCCATAACGAAAGTTTGATAAATATGTAAAGGAAACTTTATTTGTAACCTGACTATTAATTACGTCATTTCATGTTGATTTGATAGGTATAGTGGAACTCATCAATAATTCATGAGGAAAATTCAAAAGATTCAAAAAGTTCGCGTCGGTCTTGTATCGGACATACAATCACTTGCCTTAGGCTCGTGCTTGTAAATCTGATACAACTCCGCCGCTCATGTTGTAAATACTACTTTAGACTGAGAGACCTAGTAATTTTAAAACCTCTGGTGGTGTTGCTTGTATAGTGAAGAAATGTTAGAAATAAAATTACCTTTATAAATTTATCAAACTTGCATAATGGGTCTCTTTAAAGTCGTCTGCTGGGCTTTGATTTTTATCACGATAATAATAACATAGGAATAAAATTGTATAAGAAATCATAATGCAGTCCCTTCAACATTGTTGAATGCAAATGAGCGAGAATTTGGTTGTCGCTTATGACTCAATGGGTAAAACTGCGAAAGTGGTGCAAATAATTCTCCTTGACGTCTGGAAATCACTGTTTCTCAAACTGCTGGAAAATGGGTGTTTCGTACATGGCTCAGCCTAAGCATTAAAAGATGGCCGAAGCTCTGTTCAGCCAATTGCCGAGGCTCCTGCGATGGCTAATGTCCCCAAAATGGTGTGCAGAATCTTGAAAAAGTCTTCACAACAGAGTCAGTTTTGATAAAAGCATTTGCTGAAAATTTTTAGAGGAGCCTGAGAATAGAGTAATTATGCCTGGGAGCGTTGATAAGCCGTCAAATGCGTGTGCCTCAAGCGAAATGCGTGAGAGTTGGAAGGTCTGACAATAACTTGAAACAGCAGTTCACTAATGAGATTGCTAATTAACTCTTAATTTCCGGACTCGCCCCTGCCAGAACTTTGTAACTTGAATTACTCACCGAGTAAAGATGAATTGCAAAGTCTTTTATCGTAACACTGGTAACCTTCGCGGCCTTTCCAACCATAGTTGCCTCCCTTCACGATTATATCAATTTCTTCAAACTTATTTTGTCCAACATCTCCGCAGATCATCCTTCCCTTTCCATAACCAGTTGCGCGGTTCCCTCGGTCCACCGAACACCTCCACATGTTTCTCACACCGTAAGCATAAATCTCAGGGCGCGTCTTTGGTTCATGAACGAATGGATTGTCTGCAGGGATTTTATAAGGCCTTCCATTCGTATTGTCAATATCGATACGCAAGACCTTCCCAAAAAGAGACGATCTGTGGAAACAGAAACATGGAGTTGTTTTAAACCAGATTCACCTGATGCGAGAACAACAGTACAGAAATTTCAGCTGATAAATTCACTCAAGTGTACAAAACCTCAGGACGTTTTTGTTCAAAAAAGCAACAAACTTCATGTTAAAACAGGCCATTGGCCATTAATTAAACTCGGCTCTGTAACAATTGGAAAACCTTGACGAGTCTCGTCAATTTAAGATTACGTTTGGCAATCGAGGACACAATTTGTCGTTGTCTCCACTTTAAAAATAAATTAATAATTCATGAGGTAAAACTCAAAGGAAAATCTAATCTTTATTTGTGATAAACGCCCAATTTTTCTCGTCGAATTTTCTGGGCTTAGAAAACATTAGTTTTCAAACTTTCTTCGAGAATTAGCGAGTTGAGGGGGGAGGCCAGATACGAATGCTACTAGAGCTTTGTATTGTGCTGTCGTTTTTATACGAATGAAACAACTTCAGGGAGTATTCAGGAATACTGAATGTTGTATTCTCAGATAAATAAGTATTCCTCAGTTCCTTTTGAATCTCTACTGAAAACGAAAAGCGTTCCTTGTAAGTTTTAGGTCTTTCATTGTAAGCTATCTCATAGGTCTGATGTATACTGAGGAACCGTGAGATCTACCACATACTTGTTCAAGGCGTTTCCGTTTTTACCAAAAGGATCGCCAGCAAATCCACCATCTCCTGGAAATACGTACAACAAGTTATCATCCCCAAACAGAAGCTGCCCGCCATTGTGGTTCGGTGCGGGTTGTTTCATGGTGAGGAGAATTTTCTCTGATTTAGAATCAAGTTGATTTGAATTATTTTTTGAAACACGAAACTCACTCAGTATGGTAAACCCTCCAGAACTTAACCACCATTTGTTTCCGTTGTCATTCTGGGGTCCATTTTCACTACTCTTGGTTATGTAGTAGATAAACACACGGCCATTCTGGCGATACTGTGGGTGGAATGCCATACCCAGCAATCCACGCTCGTCCCCAAAAGCCGAAGACGTCAACACTTTTTCTGTGATATTCAAAAATGGAGTGTCAAGTTTGGTTCCATTGTGCAAAATCACGTTCACCACACCAACTTGTTCAACGACGAACATTCTGTGAGTCTGATCATTTGCGTGAACCAATGCGAGCGGGTTGCGCAAATTTCTAGCGACTTCTTTCACGCACAAACAACCTTTATTAGATCTTGACGATCCTCCGGCCTTGTTATTTAGTTTGAAGCTTTTCAGCCGTTTCAACGTCCTCCTTATCTTTGGGTAACAATGGTCTTTATTCGACGCTATCTCGGCCACACGACAGAAATCATCGACTGAGCTATTTCTCGCTTTTATTGCGTCGCCCCAAATATACTCAACAGCTTTCTTGCACCTCTTCATCAGACGAAGACAATAGTTGGGTCTTAAACATGGCACAGCGATCTGTGTATTGAAGTTCGGATTGGACTCGGCGTTAAAAATGTGGGCAGACCAAGAATGGCATTTGAGACAAACAGTCTTTGAGAGGTAGCTTTGGCACCGGGTCTGGTTGACTACTCTTCGTAAAGCTTTCTTATACAAGGCTTTTAACTCCATGACATTTTGTTCTGTGCAGCAACCAAGCCGAGAATGCTCTTTGCAAAACGTGACACGTCCTCTTGGTTTAAATGGCGGATGGGAATCTAAGCACTGGGGATGACAATCCACTAATGAAACAATCAAACTTACCGGTACAAGTAAGAACAACATCGCCAATCGATGATTGCGTAAAAAACTGAAAGTTGACATAACGAGAGACGAAGCTCCTACTAACGTTACTCTAACGTATCACTTTGCGTCTGTGTTTGGAATATGACACCGTGTAGATCATGAAAGGATTTAGCACGATCACTGTAAGTACTATTATTTTACATGAAAGAACAAACAAGATGACCTTTAGACCATACTTAAAACTAGGCTTCTTCCAAAAAGTTAGAATTTAGGGCCGTAAAAGACAAAAATGCGGCACGGCTTACATAACAAACGAAAACGCTCAAATGAACAGTGCAAAAAATAATATTCACGCCTAAGAGGTTCCTTACGTAAAATTTTTCCTTGTACAAACTGAGCACAAAATGTGCGTGCTACACATAAGAAAGCTCAAACACAAGAAGTTCCTCCCATAGAAGCTTCCTTACAAAAGGCATACAAACCCTCGTATAAACAAAACAAAAATTATATTTACGCCTTACGTCAGAGAAGGTCGTAACACTAGACGCAGACATTTTAGTGAGCCGTCAGATACGTCTTATTCCATTGTGTTCGGATGCTCATCACACAGATTTTTGGGCGCTTCTTATTCTATTGTATTTGGACGCCCATCACACAGATTTATAATTAGTTTTCCGATATGTGTGGCAGCTATAAGCCTGGTTTCCACGTAAAGGTCAACAGTAAAAGAGTCATGCCCTTGATCGGATCACGATAATCACTCAAGCACACGCCAAATCCTTAACATGATTCCCTTTATCGGATCATGAAAACTACTCCAACACATAGCATGCTTAGTTCGGCTTAATACTCTAAGCAGAAAAATATCAAGCTATTTTTTTTTGGGTGCTTACAAACTAACGATAAGGTCGCTTAGAATGCCATACACAAGTTTTCTGGACCACTAAAAAGTTAACCGCTTGTCATGTACTCGGCAAACCTTTACGCGAAACCAGGCTACACTTGCAGTTTTGTGCAATGAAGGTCAAAATGTAAGAGCCTTTCACCGTGGGACGTCTTCCCCTGGCGATTGGAGACTGATTCGACCGGGAAAGGGTTGTAAACTACAGTGGAACCCCGCCATACGACCACCTCGTTAATACGACCACCCCGTTAATACGACCACTTTTTATTTCCCC
>JBAHVQ010000104.1:712986-734176 GCA_036872915.1 Nanipora kamurai
GTTAATACGACCACCCCGTTAATACGACCAAAATATTTTGGCCGAACGGTGGTCGTATTAACGAGGTTCCACTGTATCACCAATCTAACTATTGCTGAATAGGTTTTGATTGCATGTGATTTTGATAAGAACGTAATATTGATTTTTAAAGCACCATAACGTAAAAATGTACCGCGTTCGGTTACGTTGCGTTGCTATGGGTTGCATTACGTTGCGTCGTGTTGCATTGCGTTATGTTGTGTGGCGTCCTATCAAGTCGTGTTGCATCGTGTTGAGTTGTGCTGTGCAGGGTTACATTTGTGGTGCTGGGTTACTTCTTATTGTACTGCGCTGTGTTGCGTTGGGTTGCGCCGTGTTGCGTTCTGTTATGTTGTGCTATGTTGTCATGAATGACGTTGCGTTGCATTGCGTGATAGTGTTTCTGTTTTTCAGCTCATGCAGTAGGCCGTAGTTGCTGATGACGTTTTCGTTGTTGCATTTTATTTGTCGATTAATTATTAATTTCTATTTTGAAACCTTGCTTGAAACGGATTAGACCATTTAAGTACTGGGCCGAGAGTAATTGTTAATATTTCCGCTAATTACAAAATGGCTTTCGACTCATCGACTATATTTAGTTATTCAAGGCAAAATGATCGAAACCTTGGTAATATTCATTGGCCGTTGGAAGCCGATGACGGATTTCAGCTGAGCAAGGTGCGCACCATCGAGCGTATGCATGAAGGAATCTTTGCTTGCGTTTAAATAAATAGAACTATTATAATTTTTTTCAGTTTGATATTTGTCTGCGACAGAAATGGAAGGCGGCCATGAAAAATGGATATTTTAGATACAACTTAGATGAAGTTCAGACAAAAGTTATTCCAGGAAAATACAAATACGTGGCTCAGGTATGTCTCCACAGTTGTGGTGGGGGCCAGGAGGTTTTTGATAATGCCGGGACTAATTTTAAATTTTAATTAGGAGTGCGTTCCATTGATCTCCCACCAAAGTTTCAAAATGTTCAATAAAGGAGCACTTAAAGTAGAATTTCTTGACACTAATTTCATTAATAAAGATATTGATCAGATAAACCTGTATTACATTTACACTATTAATTAAGCTAGGTATCGAGCAAGTTTTAGTATCAGGGTTTGTGCTGCTCTTGAGGAGTTTTCAAAGAGGAAAATGACAATTTTCAAGAAGCATTTTAGGAAATTTTCTAACAAAGAAATTTTAAAGCATACTACTTCAGATAACTCTAACCCTTGAGAGGAAAATGTTACTAATCAAGATGACTTTAGGCTTCTCTGTTATTTTCCTAACCCTGAATCTGACCCTGACTATCACATCATGTTGTGATGCAGTAGATGTTACTTTTAATCAAAAAAGTTTATTTTACTTTTACTTGAACATTATTTTCAAGGAGTATTCAAGGGGTTTTACAAAATCTGAAAATTTCAAGGGCTTTTCAAGTGCCCTTAAAAGTCAAAATTTGATTCAAGGAGTTACATGAACCATGTGGTATTGGCTTGAAAATATTGGTGGATGGGTTTAGTCCTCTCATTTAAAACAATTGGGAGCCGATAGCCCTTTGCCTCTCCCCATTCCACAGCTTCTGTATCTCCACAAAGCAGTGAATAATAAGAGAACAGCCTTACCTTGAAATGCTAGAATTTTTCAACATAAGGTTAAAATAATATGATTAAATCAGGTCAAAATACAATGATGAAAAATTTTCTCATTAAGCATAATTTTTCCGTGATGTACCTATTGATGTTATTTTTAGCTGAATGTTCAAAGAGGCACAAACAAACGAGCACCAGAGTTCATAAAAAGTGTCAAGCAAAGTTTCAATGAAGAAAGGTTTAATTTTACTAAAATTCCTTTGAAAGAGGTACTGTCAGTGATCAATTTAACAGCTCTAATTTTCATACTTAATATTTATTATTTTCAATGGTAAAACTGCATGGCAGCTTTTTTCAAGGACAATATAGATGATCAAGAATTCAAAGATCCTTCCAGCTTGTCAAAATCACATTAACTTATTCTTGTTCAGACAGCCCAACACTGAAGGGGAAAATCATTTGGGATTAACCAGAGGCTAATGGGTTTGGATGAGTAAAAATAATTATAATATTTGATACATAATCTATATTAACTTCTGTTTCAAAAAACACTCTTGCTTTTGGTTCAAATCTGAAATAGTGTGGATACTATAGACTGAAAGAAGGGCTGAGTCTAAAAAAAACGTTTTCTTGACATTGGGATTTCAGAAATCATTGCATACACTATGAGCAACTTTTACATATAAGCAATTTGCATGTACACCTACCCCTGTTATGTGGCTGTGACTGTACTTCTGTCTCTTTCTCTTCTTCGAATTCATTTCAGTTTTGGTTACTGTTTCGTATTTATAAACTAATTGGATGGTAGTCAATGCACTCAGGTAAACAACCTGCCTGAACATCAGCAAGACATCATTATATAATTAATTATCAGCTTACATTTTAAGTTTTTTGTTACTTCTTCAGGTTTTGTTTGAACTTCATCCACAAGAGGGTCTTACTCATGAAATCAATCATAAATGCAAGGTACATTATAATTATTATAAAGTTTTTTTATTGTACTAGTTGGATTGTGATCAGGTGATGATTTTTAGTGGAGTTTGTATTTTCTGTTAGGATTGTAGCTTTGATTCATGATTTATGTCAATTCTTGTAGGAATAATTCATATGCATATATTTTTTATTTTCAGATAAAACACCTGGTTATCATCAATGTAAGTCCAATTGAAGAGGGCCATGTCTTGCTAGTTCCATTTATTCATCAAAGTCTGCCTCAGGTAAATTGTCTGCACTTTTTTCTCCCTTAATTTTTAGTTTTTTTATATGGTTATGGCTATATTGTTATGTATACAGTTTTTGGATTGGAAACAGATATAAATAATTAACATGAAGTTGAAAAAAGAAATCATTGCACCGATATCTTGTCATACCCCAGCTTAACCTTTGTATTACCTAATTACCAACCCATAACAACAGGATTTTAATGTGGTGAATGCCAGGTGGATAAAATGGCAGAGTTTCAGTGGTACCCCAAAAGTGTGCACCAGATGATAGTTTATTTGAATTGTATTTAGTAGTTATTTTTATTGACTTGTAGATATTGACTGTCAGTTCTTTAGCTCTGGGATTAGACATGATTCTCTTAAGCAAACACAGGTAAACATCAGTCAAGATGTACAAAATTAATGGATATAAAACAAAACTGTCAAATGATTAACTTTGAATGTCAAAAGATTTAGTTATGCTCATTACCTGGTACAATATTTCACATATAATTATATTTCATTCCTTTAGGGGTTTTAGACTTGGCTGGAATAGCTTATGTGGATTTGCCTCTGTCAACCATCTCCATTTCCATGCTCTTTATCTTGATTACAAAATATTAGCTGATCATTTGGTATGTTGGACTCTAAACCAAATTTCCACTTTTCTAGTTGATGGTATTTTATCACAAATTGATACCATTATCAATCTATTTCTCCAGGCTGTATCCCTTATTTGCACTGGTGTTTATGAGACAATTGATATAAAGAGTCGTGGATTTGCATTTCAATTAGCTGATCATGATTCTACAGATGAACTTGCAAGGTACTGCTTCTTAACATTTACATTACTTACCAGTAACTGAGCTAAATTCAGCCAAGACATTTAGACACATAACATTAATCATGCCAGGTTGGCTGTTGTTCTGTAGATTGGTTTGCCAAATTACTGCTTATTTTACTGAAAACGAAATAGCCCATAACCTCACCATAACAAGAGGAAGCAGTTTTAAACATCCAGATGAAACCACACTCAGAGTTCTTCTTTGGCCAAGGAAGGCTGTTTATGGTAAGACAAAAATTAAATTCACTGCTGTTTTAATCAGTTAATCAGTGGGAAAAGCAAGTGAACTAAAAATTTGCCAGAAAGTAGCAAATTTTTGTAGAATATCAGGTATTATGATACATCACAATAATGATATTGTGTTCTGTAGGTGTTAAGGAATGTTCTGATTTTGTGGCTTCTTGTTATGAGCCAGCAGGATTTCTGCTTCTCAAAGGTACTTACTGCAGTATGCTTTAAGTAAATCACAGTATTAAAGTAAATTGTCTTTTAAATTTATGACTCAAGGGCTTTGTGATGACTGTTTTAATTCTGCTGCTTATGAGATGGGTGGACATCTACCAATTAAAGGTACCTTGTCAGAAAGTTTACTTCCAAAATTATTCATGCAAAATGTTGTCAATAATTATTAAAAAAATTGCAGAGTATACATCATTGTATAATATTCATTTTGACAAGTATGCCCACATTATCAAGCTCATAAAAATTTCACATTTCCAATTACAAACAGAAATAAACACAAAAAAGGATTTAGAAAGCGACCATAAATAATTAGCCTGTTTTTTATATTTTCTTTAGGGAAAAAAGATTATGACTCAATGACAGAGGAAAAAGCAAATACAATTTTGGAAAACTTTTCATACCCCGAGAAAGAGTTCAGTGAACTGAAATATAACATAATAAAACTGGTAAATATAAAGTCTTGATATTGTACAATCAAACAAATACTTATTAAAGCACCGACCAACCATAAATACAGCATATGACATACTGTAATCTCTAAACCAACACTAAATAGACAAGTCAGCCTATCAGTTCATCTTTTCTCTTCACATTCATTTCATAATAAACTGCTTAATAGTTCTGGCATATTTTCTGAAGATACTACATCTTTAGTTGTTAAACATAAAAAATTAGTACAGTAAGCTTATTTTTAAGAAAAATTTCAGTACTTCTGCAGGGCCTAGGAAGGAGCCGCGCCATGCACCATATGCACATTTTCTGAAAAATGGCGCATAATTATCTGTGCCTGTTGTGCCATAGGGCGCAGTCGCCTATTTGCGTGCGCGTACCCGTTTTCCCATCGAACTATTCTTTCTCTTGCTTCCTCAAGACCAAAGATTGTAGAACGCGCATTATTGATTGTCAGACATAGTTAGTGTTTTAAATAAATAAATGGTGATAAAATACATAGTTTCTCATTGATTGCTGTTTGCATAAGAAATTAGCAGCTGCACAGAAAAACAAACTTAATATCTGTGGCCCCACATTGTATTTTGATGGCCCTTTCACTTAGAAAATGGCCCCAAATTTTCAACACAAGTGGGGCCATTGGCCCATACTATCTGGTATCCTTCCTAGGCCCTGCTTCTGAGTTACAATATCATGGCTGTCATACAAATTGTTTGTTGGACATTGATATTTATTTTAACTGATAATAATATTGAATAGGATATGCATTTTTTTGTATTATAATTATTCCTGTCAAAAAAACCGAGGGCTATACATTTTACAATACATTGTGTAAACCTGTCTGTGACACGTACTGTACTTCTGCACATTCAAGTTAGAACTTCATACAATAATTCACCAGCCAACTACTGCATGTTGTAGTCTTTTCATTTTTTGTCTTTTGTCCATCACAGGACTATTACTATTATACCAACTGGAGTGTGTAGTTCAGTATGCATAAGAAAATTGTTTATACTGTAGATGAATGTACAAAGTTACTGCAGGAGTTTTATCCCATTAGACAGGATAATTATTCTACAGTTTGCTGCTAACATTGTGGTGGTTGGTAAGGTCTGTTTGACATCGAAGCAGTTTTGAATGCTGGGATGGCAACGAGAAGGTATGATCTACAGGAGGAAAACAACAAAGGGCTTAGTTAGGAAGAAAATTTCATGTTTAAACGAAACATAGACATATCTATATTTTGCAGGATTACTGTGATCCAGTTGCTATACAAGTTGAAGAATGTCAATATCACACTAAAATTTAGTCCTACACATAATTATATACTGTTGTAATAAGCATGGATCTGAATCTTCAAGCTATGGTCTACAAATACCTTGCTCTCTCTGCCATTTCCACTGAATTCCATCTTGGACTATAAGGGTATATATTGTCTTTAACTTCATATGGCTCATCATTAGAGAAATGGTAAATTGACTGGAACACAAATACTGGCTGTTCTTCAGGGAAAGTTGTGCATAATTCAACTATATCAAAAAGATATCAAACAGTGTCCAAGTGCCAGTACCTTAAATTTTATAATAATATTAAGTGCTATAGGTTACATGTACCAAACATATTTTGCCTCCATCCAACTAGAAAAAAAACCCAAATGTTTTCTATGGCACAACATTTATATGTTACAATAATATTACAACAAATTTTATTTTAACACAAAGTTTAAAGCAAATAACTTGTGGGGTGATGTGTTTAAAACTTAAATATATATTAATTACATAATTTATCTAAGATATATCTTAATTACATCAGATAAAAATAGATATTAATAATAATATTACATTTAAAAGTACTTATGACATATGCTATACATCAATAAAAGATTAAATAATCATGATGCTTTGGTGCAGTTTGAACTGATTCTGCACCATAGTTTATGTCCTTTAAAATGCTTCTCCTTTATCTTCTTTGTATAAGTTCTGCCACTGTAACTGTCTCATCAATCTATGGGAGTACATCCGGCTTTCTGGCAGCTCTACTTTTCCTACCTTTTATAGAGAATGCCTTGAATTTCCTATTTTCCTACTTTTTTCCTTAAAATCCTATCTTTTATTTTTGAAAACTGTTTCATGAAATCAGCTTGCTTCTGTCTTGACACTGCCAGGATGATTTCATATTTTCTGCTGCTTGGACAAGAACTCAACTGGGTTTTATTTTTGTAGGCTAGGAGGAGACCACCTTTGTGTATTTCTTGCACGAAAAAACTAGCTTAAGTTGTATTTTTGTCGTATTATCATCAGAAATTAATTACAAAAAATCCTTACTTTTGTACTACATTATTGTACATTTTCCTGATTTTCATCGAACTTTGTGCTTTTATCCTACTTTTTGCTTCAGACCCACCAGAAAGCCTGGCACATTCCAAATGGTAGAGCCTATATGAGTGATAGAGTTCTTCATATACCATAATAGCTGTACATATTGATTGCAGGACAATTAATTTGTTAGTGCTGAACCCAAACTTGGTTCATGTGGGAGCTTGGTAAATATCAGACAACTAGTGGATGTTTGTCAAGCTCATTATCTCAGAAAAACAATGTTTTAGCCCTAGATGGGAATTGAAGCCGCAACCTTCTGAAGACCACTGAGACATCTAACCATTGAGCTACCATGACTGAGATGGTGAGCTAGGGTGCAGGTTTGTCATATGTACTGCCTAAGTGGAAGTCACAATATGATAATAATGATTGAAATACTTAATGCTGAACACAAACTTGGTTCATGTGTGAACTAGTAGCCTACTTTCTTAGCATTATGGAAACTACTTGTTAGATTTGGTAATTATATGAGACATACTTATCTGTACATTATTGTTAAATATTAACTTACTTTTTAAAATACAGTAAAATCCCTGCACTTCCAAAAGGAAAGATATTTTTGCAAAAGATTCAGCATCATACTCAATGATGGCACTACAACACAGTATAAACATGTGGTTTATAAGATTTACTTTACGACATAAAAAGTAATAAAAATGCTTATACATATGACATTATCACTATTTATTCACAAAATTTAATTGGCAATGTACCTTCCAAATGAACTGAGGAAAGCAGCAACATAGTTTCTCCGAGACTCATAACTTGATGTAATTTCATTAACCTATGAAATGAAAATAAACGTGCATTTACATAAAACATAATGCAGTGGGTGGATGCTCATTGTTTGGAATAAGAACCATGTCAATGGTGGTTGTGTCTGTCCAGCAACAATCACCTACTTTTACATATATACTTATACATATTGGTTCCCACTGAGGCTCTGTTAACCCTTAAAATCATCTGGCATTGCCCAGAGTAAAATGCTGAAGTAAGCCCTTGGCCCAAATGGGTTAAGAGGTAAAAATACAGAATGCTTAACAAAACAATTACCTTTTGGGTAAAGTAAGATTGAACCAGAGGAATATAGGATACCAGGCATTCATCACCAATCCAGTTTGGGTATTGTAAGGATGATTCAGAAAAAGCACTAAGTATAGCAGAAATAAAGTTTCATCACAAAAAAAAACCCAAAAATGTATAAAAACCCAAAGCTTAGCTTTGGTTTATCCAGGAGGCTCTGCCAGTTGCTATAAGTTACTAAAAGTTAATAATCATAGGTTCTTTCACTGTGTTGAATATTATAAATAAAATCTGAGCCAAATGTCAGATACTGTATTCTTGTCAGACAAAGACAGAATTTGAATATTCTATATTTATTATAAACTTTATAGGTATTACGTATACATATATACAGTACAAGCTACCAAACTGAATGGAAACTAAGGTTAGCCCAAGGCGAGCCATAGTATATCCTTTTCAGTTCAGACCAATACCGGTACTGCATATTACAGTAATTGTTGAACAAAAGCATTTAAAGGTTCGTCTTTACAAACTATTTCTGGGATACAAAGTATTTGACCTAAAAAAACTCAAAGGAAAAGGTGCAGTAATTACGACAATCTTGTGTTGAATTTTACATGTATTGATTAAACATTGATTTCTTTTTTTTCCTTTATGAATTGTTGAGTTGGATAATAATTATGTTTAATGACTTTTTCAAAGATACCAACTAAGTAAGTCTAAATACGTAGTCATTGGAACAAAAGAATATGTAAATCAGCATAAATCCCTAGGTGCCTCAAATATATCTATTATTTTTTTTTTTAATTCTACCTGATGAATTGAAATAATTATATGTTTTTGCAGCTATTTATAAAAAGCAATCAGATTATTTCCTGTGCAAAATGAGAAAGCTACACCTGGTATAAGGTAATAAGATATATATACTCATATATGTGTTCATTTACATGAATGAACAGACTTACTGTTCAACTCTTGGAGACAAGAATATCCTTGGTGTAACTATTGAACCATTATATCCTTCATATAAAACATGAAGGCAAATGTAATCTTCACCAAGATTGTTCTAAAAAAATGGAAGTTATCAAGTCACACTATCAGATTATTCTTATGCACTGGTATTTCATATTTTGATTCTGGCATGCAAATTAATGAAAGCTTTGTCATTTTCAAGGTTTGTCTCATTAAAAATTACTACAACTTTTTTATACCAATATATAATTTTCCATGGTCAGTTTTGAAGTTTTCATCTTGACACAAACTAATCCCATTGAGGGGCAAGGGTATGCTTTCAAATTTTACTCTAGCTAATGCCAAACAATTTCATACATCAAAGGGAGAACCCTGGCTATCAAAGGGTTACTGGTAATCTTCAAAACTGACTATGAAATAAATCTTAACCAACAGGCAAAAAAAATTCCAAGACCATCACTTTCCAGTATATAACCAGCCACGCTGTCTCATTTCATGACACCTGAAGATGGAAGAAGTTACTTCCAAAACATTATGCTAAAAAACTTCCCTGGTTCAAGACTAGAAAAGCATACAACCATCACTTTCTGGTTTGAGAACATTTCTATCATGAAATCAAACTTACATTTATCAGGTAGGGTGGTAGTTTTGAAAGGTCAATTGGAAGTTTGACTATAAAGTGTGCTTGCTGTTGAGATATCTGGACTCGTTAAAAAAAATATAAAAAAAAAAACAAACTGGAGTTAATATGGAAAAATTCAAGCTATTGTAGGCAACTAAAACACTGCAATGTAACAACAGAGGACTTGAAATAGAAGTACACCTACAAAAGTGGGTAAATAGTGATCTGAAATAACATGTCAGTTTGGTGCAACTGGGGTTGCAAGTGGTAATAACCTTTTATAGTTATGGTATAAACTGACAAACTACATTGTAGTATCCCTCTCAAAAGGGCTAAATGTCTACTGATTCTTTTGCAAGCCCTATATTAATGCCGTATACAGACGTGCAACTATAATTTTGGTAGGAGGGGTCCCAGAATATTTTAAGTGTTCTACCAGGGTCCTTGAGCATGCTTCCCCAATGAAACAAAATACCAGGATCTACAAAGCAGGTTTCCTCAGTCTATACATTTTTATTGCATACAGGCTGGATTGTTATTGCAAGAAAATGCCTATCTTCACACAGCTGGTGACCAGATACATGATAAGTGTATATTATGCATCATTCCACATATAATTATTAGACAATAATGATCAAATTAAACAAAAACCATGACCTTTTAGAGTAGTATTGATTATCTGTAGTAGTATTACTTGTTATCTGTAATAAGTTATTCACATGATTTCATTGTTGGTAAAGGGAAGGCCCTTCAGCCTTCCTTGGTTGCACCCCTGGCTGTAGATGATAGATTACCACATTTCCTCTCCCAAACTTACGTTGCTTGATAAAGAACTCTCCCACTTTTAATCAAGCCACTACGTTACTGCTACAACACTGGTAATCATTTACCTGTGCATTCCGATGCATATAAACTTCAGTATGTGAGAAAATGTCAAGTTGCTGCAGAGACTCATACTCAAACTCTACTGTCTTAGAATATCTCCTGATCAACTGATATTGATATTGTTTGTATTGAACAATTATTTCTTTAATAACTGCAGTTAAACTGTTAGGATTGACAGGGTTCCAATATTGTAAAGCCTGTGTGAATAAAATAAAGAGTGTGATTAACCATCCCACACAAAAGAAAAGCGGAGGTCTATAAAGTGAAAGGTGACCTAATACAGCAGCACAAGAAAATAAGTTGCAAAATACTCGTATTTCTTCCAAATTAGGTTCAAAGTCTTGTTCGTTTGTCCCAAATATGATATCAGGTGGTAGATGAGGCTCCTCTGAATTGAATAAGATTTCCCCTAAAAAGAGCAAATGTGACATAAATTGAACTCACTGTCTGAAATCAAATGGATGTTCAAAATTATATATTGGCACAAATTCTAGTATTTAAAACCAAATGAAAAGCGAAGATAATAATTTGTTCATTTCTGTATTTTTAAATTGTCAAAAGACAGAAAAACATATGAATACTTTAGCACCTCAATTGACTATTCAAGAGAACGCCCAACCCATCAGTGGAATGCCCTGGAAGGGGAGGTGTTTTTGATTATTTTACTTTTTAAATTAATCCTGCTTTTTTAAAATGATTAAATCACTTACATTTTAATGTAGTTCCTCCGTATGGAATTGAAAGTCTGAAGCGGTCGCAATTGCTTTCTTCCACTACATTAGATCTTAAAAAAGGATATGAAATTGTTCAAAGAAAACCTTACTCCATGTACATACGAAAAAGCAGGAAAACAAATTGTATAATTATTCGATGTAAAATCACAAAGTCTCACCCACAATTTGGTCTATCAACCCTAACAAAATTTTTACATGTCCCAATACTTCCATTTGCAACTAAATCGTCGACAAATTTGCGAATTTGTGGATTGAAATAGTCGACCATGATTATTTACGTTTGCCATGTGAAGAAGAAATGTTTATTATTACACCAAGAATTGGACTACAATAAGCGCTATTTCCGTTCGTTACTTACCGTAGGCTCAAATAATTGTCATGTTAATTGAATGTTTGTTAAATAATTTTGTTAATAAAGAAATTAACCTTTATTTGCGGAGTTGGTGTGATAAATATTGCAGTAAATAGCCCGGATATACCTTCCTTCTGGTTTAAAACAGTTCATATTTATTTTTAACGTGTTAATTTCCATCGATAATTATTCAGTCGTTTCCTTGGATACAGAAGACGCCATTTTCGACATGATAACATTGTCCACAGAATATGATTTTAGAATTGACAAATTCAACTGTAAATATTTATGATTATGACCCGGCGGCTTGCAGGTAAGGCAGAAATTATTGTAAAGTTTAAGAGTGTTTAAAATATGTTATATCAAAAAATTCGATGATGATTCAAATGTCTCGAATGGTTTTTATAAAATCAAGAATATACTGTGACAGCAATAATTGTTCAATGTTTGATTTTAGGTACTGTGCATTCTTCTTGTCCAAAGTCTCCTAATGTATTACCAATTGGCCACCTATCAAACAAAAGTTCTGGTAAGATAGATTTTGTTTTCAGTTAACGTGCTATAATATAAGAATGAGCCGACAAAATGTCTGGCATATTCTTTTCTGTAACTGTAAGTAACAGGATATTAAATAGTACCGGAAAAGATATGAGAATACGAAAGCAACAGTTCAGAAATTTTAAAATGATCTGATTTTTCCCGTTTTTTCAAAATTTTTTTTTCTTTTTAGTATATTCCCCTACATCAATGTCACACATGTCACAAGATCTAGTGTACAACCACATGAGATCTCATTATCAACGTATTGCCTCTGCTAAGGGTATGGTAATTTTGTTTCCTATTTACCTTTGTGTACCAAAGGGTGCTCATTCTTGCAATGCATAAAATCATCTGGCATTAACCACAGTAAAATACCAAAGTGAACCCTTGTTGCCTGGATGTGTTAAAGCTACTCAGAACACCTCTGATGATGATATTTTCTCCTCTTGGTGATCAATCTGTTTGAAATGTTATTCAGTAAGAAACATTGCATCAGTAAACTTTACAATTTGTTGTTTTTTTAACATAATATTTATTTTGGTTTAATTTTTTAATGATTTATGGAATTTATTTATATTTTCTGGATATTATTTTATCATTTTATAATGTATATATGAACTTATGAAAATGTGGTAGCTTGGTTGTTATAAGATGTTTGTTATATGCATGCTCAAGCTAGTCTACTCAGAAAAACTTTCTGAGCTCCTGACGGGAATCGAACCCGTAACCTTCTGATCGCCAGTGAGATGCTGTAATCATTGAGTACAAACTAGTACATAAATGTAACCTTTGCTCACCGTCTGAGTCTATGTAGCTCAATGGTTAGAGCATCTCACCGGTGATCAGAAGGTTACGGGTTTGATTCCCGTCATGTGCTCAGAAAGTTGTTCTGAGTTGACTAGCTTGAGCATGCGTATAACAAACATCATATGACAACCAAGCTACCACATTTTCATAACATTGTTGATCATCACATAAGCAACATATCGAGACTTGCAGACTGGCAGTACATATGTCTACCATTTATACGAACTGGTACATAAATGTAACCTTCGCTCACCATCTGAGTCTATGTAGCTCAATGGTTAGAGCATCTCACTAGCCATCAAAAGGTTACTGGTTTGATTCCCGTCAGGGGCTCAGAAAGTTTTTCTGAGTTGACTAGCTTGAGCATGTGTATAACAGACATCATATATATGAACTGTTAGTGGACTTACTGGCAGCCCTAGGATTTTCCTGACAGACAAAAATCATTGAAGTTTGGCATGTAGGAAATCTGAACTAAAAAGGGAGCAAAATCATGCTTTCCTCATATCTGTTCAATCCCTGGCATCCTACTTTTCTATTTTTTCCCCCACAAGAGGAGCACCCTCACCTGATGGAATGCCCTGCCCCCTTCCGCCTTCTTGCACTCCCCGTAAATCAACTTGTAACTGTAAGATCTACAATGTCCATTTGTATGTTATGAGATAAAAACCTTGTCCAAAACAACATATGCCCGGTAATGTTTTCCCCGTTGTATCTTTACAAAAACTGATTAATACACATAGAATAAAATAAAACAAGTTTCCCCAGTGGTAACATTCTGGTTTGTAAAGGCTTAGCAAATGCTCATTCAATCTACTGTACCAAGGTAGAGAATTCTGATGTACCTAGATTTATAAAGAATTGCTGATTGATGTGACCAGTTTCAGAGTCCACAAGTGGTAATAAGGTTGCTGGTTGAGTAATGTACATTTAACTGTGGTAGACAAGTGAATTACTGTTTAAATTCTTTCCAATCTAGCATGTGTTGATACATCTTCACCAAAGTCCATGAAACTTATGATAAAAGGTACAAATCTTATCAATGCATTAAAAAAATTAAATTAGGTTCACTTTCAGATAACTAATGTATAATTAAAATGAATAATAATCTGAGTACTACTGTACCCTTAAGAATAAAAAATCTTTGATGCTTGAAAATTTATCTTGACTGAAAACATTTACCATAGTGGATGATTATGTTTCAGAGAGGGATAGAAAGAAGCGTGAGCACTTCCAAACTACTACAAAGACAACACCAACAAAACCTTCAGCAAGTGGAAGTCAATCCATTTTCCAAATAAAGGTGTGGTCCACTGTCTGGATCCTTTCGTTTAAATTACCAACTATAGTTTTGTAACACATCTTTCCACTCTTGTTTTGACATTATGCAGGAGAATTCATTGGATATGGAAGGAGAGGCTGGTTTTCCCAGTGAAAATTCAATAGCAGGTCATAGGAATGTAGATTATATTAAGAAACTATCAATGAATGAAGTTAGGAGGAGCAGTAGAAGACGCACAGCAGGTAGACGATCCAGTAAACATGGTCAAAACAGTTGTATGAGCACAGAAAAAGATAGTACCATGACAAGCACATTTGATACTACTACAGAGCCTGGGAAGAACAATAGAGATTTAATGGCAGCTTTGTCACTTGATCCACTAGGAGGAACATTTGATATTGACCAATATGGAAGTACCAACTTTAAGAGAAACAACAATAAAACTGAATATGTTCATAGCCTATTTACAGGTGGTTCATTCTTACAAAACAATGGAAACCGTGAACAGGATAATGATTTAGTGAGAAGACAATTTGACCAAGTACATACGAGTACTCCAAGGTTTGCACTAGAAACTGACCAAGATGAAATAATAAGGCATCCAACCAAACTGCAGGTTCCTAATGTCTCATTTAGTTATAAAACACCACCAAGCCCAAGGAGAAGAAACAAAAAGAGTTCAGAAGAAATAATTTGGTAAGCAAACACTCATTTTCCAATATAATTATATACTTTGTCAAAAAATTAAGCTGCCCAGAAACAATTTTGGTACCTGGTTACCAGAAAAGGGAGGGATCGAGGGACAAGATAATTTCTCAAACACAGCATTCCGCATTTCATTCCACCCCAAGGGGCCAAACTCATTCTCCACAGCCGTGATATTAAGGGCGCCATTTTTTGGGACCATTCCAGAAAAGAAATAGATGCACGCATTTTTTGGGAGGTATTCCAGTTAAAGTATCGATGAATTTGTGTATCTTTTACTAGAGAGATAGATTGCCGAGATTTTGTCAAAACACAGAATTTTATTTCGGTATTCCGGAACTGAATAGTCAGTTATAGGTCCAAAAAAATACACCATGAGGGTGCATTCAATCCACCCTATTGTGGAATAATATATTCCAGAATATTCCAGAATAGCTATCTTGAACGAATACCCTGGAATTATATTTTTAGTTCAATCGAACGGATATTCTGCTTTATTCCAAGTATTCTTATTCTGGAATAGGGTCAATCGAACGCACCCTGAGGATTATGTTGGGGTAGAATCCTGGAACTTCTCAGATTTAGTTGTATCCTTTATAATTAAGATTATTGGTGAAAAAAGTTTTACAATAGAGGATATCATTTTAACTTCGACATAAAGCCTTTCTATTTTCATTTTTTATCAGGACTGAAGAACAAAAATATCTTCATTTTATATCAGAGGTAACGAATGATGTACTGGCCAGAGGAATATTTTCCAATCGGTAATTCGTCAAACAATTTCTGTGACCTTTCTATGCGTCTACAAACCTGTAAAAATCACTTCGAAGTGGCCAAAGGGTTGGGGCATTACAGTGTTGATCAGATGAATAAAAACGTTGATCAATGCTCGGTTTTATTTCCAGAGCTTTAAATCGATTGTTTGAATCACATATTGAGAGAAGAAAAGACGATTTGGACGAGGTGCGTTATCGGCTAAACCGTTGAAATGTTACATTCAATTTGTGGAATGTGTTGTGTTTTTTTCTTGTCAACGGGATTGTATTGTATTCTTCACTACAAGCACGTGTTGAAAACTAAACGTTTATTTTTTATGTTATTGTTTTTAGGAGCATATGTGGGAAATGATAAAGCAATTAAAACAAGACTTGGATATCACAGATGGCTAGCTATTTTACAGAACTTTGGCTTTAAAATTTCCCGCTAGACTAACCCCAATTTAGCAACAGTTCTTCTATTCTACTGTATTCTTATGAAACATTCAATACAAGCATTGATTTTTTTTTAAATTTGAGTTTTAAATGTGAAAAACAACTGTAGACATACAACAGAGTTTCCTCTGGGTATTGTATGACCCCGCTTTCAGCCAACTATCCATGCCACAGGGCTTATAGTTCTTTTTGGGAATACAAAAACAACTTAGCCGCAACGTTTTCTGGCAGTTTTCTTTGCCTTGTTCTATTTTAATAACGTTGAGACTGAGTTTTAATTTCGTTAAATATCATTTCCTACATTAGCAGTAATTCGTTCACAAAGTTTTCACTAATTCTGGGTTAAGCTAATCGTCATTTGAACAACCAGGCCTATGCCGTTAAAAACCACTAACACATTAGAACATTAGATTATTTTCCAATTCAACATCTGAAAAATACAAAAAAGTGGACAGTTCGCGTAGTTACCTAGTGGTACCTCAACCGTTCATTCGTCCATCCGGCCTTCCGTTGGTCTGTGAGTCCTTACGACCGTTTGTCCATTATTTCGTTCGTCTATGCATACGTCGACACTTTCCTTACCCTTTTGGCCGTTTTTCAAGTCCTTCTGTCAGTTCGTTCATCAGAATAAGATAAACGTGAAAATACAGTGATGTCTTTTAGGGACTGTCCCAAAATTTATATTCTTTTTTTTACAATATGAATTAAAATCAATACAAAAATACTGATTGCTAACTGGTAAAATATCACACCATTTAATTTTTTTCTCGAAAATTATAAGCAATCCGTTCGTTTAATTTATCGGTTAAAACCGATGGCAATCGTTTTGTCACTGGACAACCTAGTTCAACATTTTTGTTTATGGTTTTTCTTAACGGCTGTTCATTCTAAGTCATGTATAAGCTTTAAAATTATGACAGCTTCACTTCTTATGCAATGGAGAAGTAAGCAGGTGGATTTGGTTTTCTTCCAATAGGCTGCTTGGTATTTGTTGCTTAAATTATGAGCCTAAACATTAGCATTATGCGTTGATCAGCCATTCTTGGCAAACTTTCGTTGTACATTCACGTTTATATTACTCAAAACGTAATTGTGTTTCAAATAGAATGTTTATAACTGTGCGATTTGGAGGTAAGAACGTTAAACTTGTAGAAAGTCAAGTAAATCCGTTTGATTCAATTCAACGTTCCAGGGTAGCTATGCTTCACGAATAGTTTGTTCCTATTTGTTGGGTGAATAACAGAAACGATAAGACTTTTGATTAGATATTCCTGTGTTAAGATAATCGGCAAGAAATATTTAACCCTCACAGTAAAATTTGTATACTGCTGGACAACATTAAGGAAAGATGCGACTGTCGGAAGGAAGGTAAGATGTCTTCAAACAACAGTAAAAGTAGAGTGCTCCATCGGCAATATTGAACGGTTTGTAGTTAATCCAAAGGTTTGAGAAACCGCCGGAACTTAAGAATGGAGAAAACCGAAACGTCAGTTTCTCCATTATTAAGTTCCGGCAGTTTCCCAACCTAAGATATCTTCATGTTGGCAGAGTTGTATTTTTTCCACTTAGCTGTATATATTAAGTAGCCATGTAAGTGATACGATTTGTTTCTCACTTTCATTGTTGGTTTTGCTTTGTACATTGGGTCACAGCAAACGTTACCCTTTTTTGGATTTTAGAGGGATTTCACTCAATTCCCATAGATTCAAATTACAAACGGCACGACAACCTTGTTTGGGCATTGAACAAGAGACCAAACAAATATCTATAGTTGAGGACAAGGTACTGCAACATTGTGGCTATGGGAGCCATTGACGTTAAATAACAGCAATATGCGCTCAATTGTTTGTCACTATTTCAACCGTAAATATTTTCTCACTCGAACGTGTCTTGTTTTCCAGTCATTGCTTTGTAAGATAAGGTTGTACTTTTCTTGCTTTGGTATCAAGATGTCATCGACCTCTCTGATCAAAGTGGCGTCCGAAAGAATCTCTTTTTGAACCCCATGGACTATGCCATCAAGCATGTCGACGAAAGAGAGACCCTAATTCTTATCAAAATAGAAAGTAAGTCATGTAACTGATGATTTTGAAATTTAAGTATTGATTTTTAAATTATAGGAAAAGGTGAAGCAATACAAATTTAAAATAAGCTACGATATTTCTACATCATGTCATCAAGCCTACTGTTCGGCTTTGACTGACGAATTTTCGTAGATTATTTTAATTTTGCATAGAATGTCCTGCTTGCTGTGCTTAGCTTCCCCCCATGAGTATACTTGTTTAAGAATAGCAATATTGACTTCGATTTGTGAAAGAACTGTTGGAAACTAAGTGATAGTAAGTGTCTAAGAAAAGACTGAATGTAAAGAGAAAAAAAATAAAAAAGAATAGGCTTTCTTTTTTTAATTAAACGACGAAATAGAACGATATATTTCGTGAGACTACTTATCATTTATCAATTACCTACATCAGCTGTGGAGTGTAATCCGGCGAAATGTACCGTGCTGTTCTCCAGCTGTTATTTTCTTTAAGTTGCCAATAATTCTTTGTTTTCTGAACAAGAATCCAGTATTCATATTTGTCTATTTTTACCTCTGTTCAAAACTGATTCAAAGCAAAATCGAAATGGAGGGTCATGTGCACTCCGAACTTCCTCAGATTGTTAGATGGCCCGGAAATACTCGGTGTACTAATCGAAACAGATACCACATATGTCAGTATAACTGAAATGAGAATCATCGAAAGTCTTTCATGTTATCGTAAGAAGTACCTAATTAAAAAATTAGTTGTTTTTTTTTTTATTTTAAGCAGCGAAAACAGTGACTTAAATTAACCATTTTATTTACAATATCGATGGGCAGGCATAAGAGATTAGATTATCAATTTTTGTACTTATGTGCGCTGGTTCATATAATTATCAGAAATCTTATAGGATATCCTGGATCGCTGAATGACACTTGCATCCCTCTCTTGGATGGTTTACAAGGAGATAAAGACTTTCTACGTATGTTATTACACGAATTTCTTGGAACGTATTGCGTCGTTCTTTCCTTTGGGTTATCCATGTATTAATTTCATTTAATTTATTCATCTCAGGAAACCTCAACAAGAATCTTTACCAGGACCGACCAAATTCACAAGAAGAATCCGAGAAACCAAGACCTAGTCATTTTCTGGGAAGAAGAGCTAGTATGAATGTGAGAAAACAGAAGAGTAACTTTTCTACGGGAGGCGTTAAACGTCACGGTAGAACGTCAAGGAGCCAAAGCATAGCTACTGCTAGTGGAACAACAGTTTTCCTCAAATATTTAAAGAAAGAACGATAGCTCGTTTGATTGGGTAGCTAGGGCGAACTGAAAGGACGGTCTAAGACACGATGATCCCTTTGCTTGACCGAAACAGTGACTCTAAATTTGTCTCTGAAAATTAGTTAATAGAATTGTCCGAGTCGAGTAGAATTGTCGAGTAAACCTATTTGCGTTCGCAGGTCATGCTCGTGCCAGCCCCCGTTGATTGAAGACACCCCGGACCTGAATTTTATATGAGTGGAGAGCTGCGTCGGCCATACGGAATAACTTGTAGATAACCAAAAGTTTTGGTGCCGGAACTTAAATTTAGAAAAACTGACGTTTCGAGCGAAAGCTCTTCGTCGGGAGTGAAACATAAAATGTAAAAACAGTAGGCAATGTTTTTATAGTGAGCAAAATCATGTGACAGAAAATAAAATCGATAACGAACTAATTACTGAGATGTAAATGATGGATAGCCATTTTCTATTTTAAAACGTCGATCAGTTAACCGGAAAGGGGAGGACTCGATAGAGGCCCCAAGGGAATGGTAATACGCAAAGGGTTAAAACAAAAGAAAACCCAGCTAATAAGTATTTTAAAAAAATAATAAGTTAATAAGTTAACGGATTTTCCTCATAAATTGTTTTTTTTTTCTAGCAGGTGCGGATAAAAAGACAGTGACTTGTATTCCTTATTCCCTTAGGTTTTCTTTTGTTTTAACCCTTTGCGTTTTACCTTTTGCGTATTACCATTCCCTTGGGGTCTCTGCCAGGTCCTCCCCTTTTCGGTTGATTTACCGACGTTTTAAGATAGCGAATGACTATCCATCATTTACATCTTTTTGTCACATGACGTTTTTCTCATTTTAAAAACACCACCTACTTTTTTTACATTTTACGTTTCACTCTGACGAAGGGCCTTCGCTCGAAACGTCAGTTTTTCGAAATTTAAGTTCCGATAGTTTCCCAACCCTTTTGGTTATCTACAAGCTGAATCTTATAACTTGGATTTAATCCTCTATGGTCTATCTTTGCACTATTCAACTCTTGTACTTATGCTTGTATTTTCATCTCGTATTTAAGATGAAAGATGACATACATTCTCAATCGATGACATTCCTAAGCGTTGTGTTCATTAGAGTTCCCATTTACCCCTTATTGTAGTAAATCCACTTAGATCATGTTTATACGATAACCTCCGTCATTTGTGGTTAACCGAAGTATTTCCTATTCTAATTGCGGCGTATCTTGCGAATTTCGCTTCTGATTACCAATTTCGTAGATAATTATGGTTCCCATAATTTCTAGTTTGTATGTGTTTATCAATGTTAAGTGTTACCCTCATTCAATATAGTCTTACCTTACCTTACCTTACCTTACCTTACCTACCTTGAAGGTTGCGGGTTCGATTCCCGTCTAAGGCTCAGAAATCGTTTTTCTGAGATAACGAGCTTGACGAACGTCTACTAGTAGTCGTCTTACCTCAGTCAAGGAGAAGTTTCTACTTCCTGGACAGACGCGAAAACTTTTCTG
This sequence comes from Nanipora kamurai, assembly GCA_036872915.1. Classification (NCBI taxonomy): domain Eukaryota; kingdom Metazoa; phylum Cnidaria; class Anthozoa; order Scleralcyonacea; family Helioporidae; genus Nanipora; species Nanipora kamurai. The sequence goes on from JBAHVQ010000104.1 coordinate 733,887, forward strand.
GGCGGGAACTTCGAGTCGCATTAACAGCTAAATGTTTCTTTATGTTGACTTTTTGTGTATTGATGAAATAAATTATTATAAAACAAATTTAGTAGCAATAAATTGTTATCTCAAGACCCACCAACGCGACAATTGCACACTTAAATCCATGGTTATCGTTTCATATGATAATTCATGTCTGACGCGATAGAGAATACTTTATCATCATTAGAATTTAAAAATGAATATAAGTGCCCAGCAAGCGATTTTGAAAAAAGACATAATAAAAAGAATAACATTTATTTGCTGAC
>JBAHVQ010000104.1:778987-827805 GCA_036872915.1 Nanipora kamurai
CCAACCTTTTCCTCAATCCTAAATCTCTTTTGCCCAATTGCCTGCCCAAAAAAACTGCCTCTTCCCAACTTTGGGGGCGCTGCCGCCCACCAGCCTCCTCAGCCCGTGCGCCTGTGACGGTATGTTTGAAGTGGAAAAAGGCCTTTATGTTGGATTTATCATCTGTGAGGTTAATTTTTATTGAATTTCTTTTTTCTACTCACCTTGGGTACGTTTGGCTTGCATTCGATTCTTCACAGGATGTTTCGATGATTATTTGTCTTTCTTCGTCTACCGTCGACGATGCTGTTTCACCGGCGTTCGATACCGCATTCGAAGACGCCACACTATCGCCCAAAGTTTCTGTCATCATTTACCGTCACAGTTTTCGTTTTTCCTTCTTGCGAACTTTTAATATCGTCTTATAGCAAATACGATAAGACACTGGGACAGAGATTTGTCTTGGCAATCACCTCTCTATGCGAAACGCGACACAGATCGAGCTTTTTGAATCTGCTCGGCAACAAGTAATAGTCATATGAATAACGACTGCTGTGACTTTGAGGGCTCACGCGGGTGGCACATGATCTTACCCACTTTCCAAATATTTTTTAAATAACTGATGAGAGATCTTTACACTATTTCAGAACGCTATTTGAACATTAGTTCCTTTCGTTTTTGGTTCAAGAAATGTTGACGAGAAAACGGCTTGGCCGTGTCTTTCGTTAACCCGTTTTCGTTTTCTCGGCTTACAGGAAACATATGTATATACCGAACGCCCCGTCTCGTTTTCGGTTTTCCAACTGTGCATAAAACTACATGGTCATAGTTTATTATAGAGGTAAGGAAGAAGATCATATGCCACAAGAAAGAAGATCATATGCCAGCCAAAAAAGAGCTGCTTATGATAGATCTGGATGGCGGAACTCAAACCTGCCGTAAGGCAGAATACCAGAATGAATGAATGAAATGCCATACACGATGTACATAGGAGACCTGGGGGTTGGACAATAAGCGAAGGTTCGTCAAGCTAGTGAACTTAGAAAACTTATTTTAAAGACCAAGACGGGAGTCGAACCCGCAACCTTTTGATGACCGGTGAGACGTTCGAACCATTGAGCTACCAAGACTCAGATGATGAACTAAGGTGCAGGTTCGTCATATTTACTGCCGTCGCGGAAGTTACGAAATGATAATCTCCAGCTGGGAAGACCTGAATGTTAAACACAAATTTTTGTGCATGTGGGAGTTTGGTATTTTGCAGATTAACGATTAAGATGATGTCGAGGAACATCGTGCACAATATTCATTCGTGAGTAAGCCATTACATGAAGAATGAAGTACGTAAAGCAAGCTAACTGGGATCGGACGGAAGGAAGACAAGTTTGGATAGTTAAAAGGCGCAAATACAAAGGAAAACAATTCTGCAGACGCAAGGACAAAGGAAATAAATTCTACTGATGCAAGAAGATTCTTGTAAGAAAGAAAAACCCAAAGAAACATTCAAAGACAAGTGGCTAAAAAAACAAAATCAAACAAAAACTGTTTTCTTGTATACAGTTCTTGTGTTTCGCGTTACCGAGGTGCGTCTGATCCTCGCACGACTCACACAAAAGCAACGTAACGGGCCGTTTATATGGAGGCGAGCCAGCTCGGGTACTCGGAGATCGCGTGTCTGAGTTCATTTCTTTTTAAATTGTACCTTGTGTTTATATTAGAGGCGACCGACCTCTTGGCAGCGTTCTCGCTTTGCGCAACCGAGATCTCGGCAGACTCGGCTACCCGGTCTGGTTTTTTTTGCCACGTAAACACGATTGACCGACCTGGCCCGCCTACAGAGGCGGAACAGCAAGAGTACGAAAGTGTACGAAAGTACACGCGACAGAGCTTATCTTTACAAGTATTTTTGGTAAACTTTTTGTTTCACAGGTCTTGTTTGCTTGCGTGTCGGTTATAAATGGACAGCTCGCTTGCAAAAGTGAGATTCTGTGATTCGTAGGAAAATAAACGCATTTAGCTGGGGGTGACTCAGCAGCGCTAGGGGCCGTTTACATAGACCGAGATCCCCTGGCTGGCCGGGAAACTCTATAAGCTGGAATAGCGTGTTTTCATGGACAGTAAATTTTTACCCTGGAACCGAGCTACCCGTTTACACAATATAAACACACTCGGCTAAGCAACCCAGCGTGGGTACCCGGGCTGGCTCGCTCCATATAAACAGTCTTAACTCGGATGATTTCTTTTTTTCTTAGCTTAAGATGCCTCGCACTGACTAAAATCCCGCGCATCCTGTGAATTCAGTAAAACAAAATTCTGAATTTGTATCTAGCTTTTCGTGATCACAACTTAATCCACTGAGGTAAAAATAAAACAAGCGAAGAGAAGTGCATCCATGCAAGGGCTTACAAACAGTTGGACGAATAATGTCACTGTGGAGTGTCAACTGATACAGTAAATTTGTAATTAGAAAGAGAAATAGTTTAGGAAACCGTAGAATTAGGATTAGGAGTTGCGCCCAACGTTTTCAACAATGTTCGCGTCATTTGAGGCAACTCATCGTATAAGCGTGGTCTAGCTAGATTAAGTTGAAGAATTATTTTGTCAGCCTTGTGTAGCATTGACGATAACACAAAAAACTTAAGAAATCAGATTTAAACAAAAAACTGAAAAAAAATGCTAGTGCAGCAATAGAGTAGCCATTGGGTGCGATCAAAAGTCCTACATTGAAAATCCGTCATTGGATTCCATGGTGGAGTAATTATGATAAACTAATTATTAGTGATAATAAATCCTTGTTGTTTGGTTTTTGTTTTCTTCTATAGTGAATCTACCACCAAAATATATTCATAGTCAAGTTAAATATTGTTAAGCTGTCTCATCTAACCGTTGGGACTACTAACAAACGTATTGACCGTTCTTTTTTTCTCGCTTTGATGAATTTTGAACACGCATAATTCTTTTACGCTCTTCAAACTGAAGTATTTTGCAAGTACTTTCTTATATTCCTCTTATTTCCTTTCCTGTCTGATTTTTCTAGCTCTCTTCTGGCTTTGAGCATCACCGGAAATTTGTCAAGCCTTACACAAGAACACCTCTTCCATATAACCAAAAACATAATTGGGCAGGGATTCTAGATTTCTGAGAAAGGAACTAACACAAAAAGTGCATTTTTTGGCACCTGGAGAATCTCCATAAACGAGTTCATAGTTCAACAAGGTCAATCAATTTTTACAATTTCTGGGGAAAAAAATTAATACCATCATATGGTACCACACAGCTGACTTTATTAAAATTGTTTTGACTACTGTAGTTGTGCCACCCTTGGTTAGGAGGCATGGCCTTTCTTGTTTGTTTTGCCGATGTTTCTTGACTGGTGTACTGTTATTAAAATATATATAATTCTCAAGATTATTAGCACACATACATTTCAAATGAATTATGCTGAATACACAGATTAAAATTATTTAGAAAAGTCTATTCTAGTTATTAGCTATCCCATGAAGTACCACAGTAAACTGTGTTATACATTTCTACTGGATGATTAAATGTAGTTTAATACCTTCTTAAGTACTTCTATCAAAACTGGGACATGCAGTGTTTGGTGACATGGACCTAGCCATTCATTTCAGTCTGCTCTTCAGCTAGGTGCTTGTCAGTTCAAACTAACAAACTGGGGCATCAAGTCACACAATTACTGAAGTCACACATTAATTACTGATCTATATGCAGACTTAATTCCCTGTTCAGACATCAACTGGCTCAGTATCATGTGGATCATGTGGCTTCTTTGGTGTCAGCATAGCCAAATTAGGGACTAAAGAAAATACAAATAAGATTTTATAAATATATGAAACTTGAAAATTTGAGCGAAAACAAGACAACCTTCCCTTTGCTTGAAACATCAGAATTTTTCTACATAAATCTGGCAGTCTACCAACCTTTTAACTTTCTACACTGTTTTATACACTGCCTAAGCAGCATCCTATATCTTTGGGTTGAATTTGAGATTTTTAATGTTTATTTTCAGTTTTTGTTTCTTCAAACTGTCAGCTAAAGATGAATTTTGACAAGATTCAACCAAAATATGAACAAAAATAGGTTTGACAATGGAAAGATGCACTTCAACCTCAATATCACCTTAAACCTTTTAGTACCTTAAACTTCATGGTTACTATCAACAGCTAAATAAACATTGAGGGCACAAGGTTAATTTATGGTGACAAATGCCTCCTATGATCCTTTGCTGGACACCAATGAATGTGCTATCCAACACACTCTAACCAACATTGGATATTTAAGTTTTGTTTTTTGGTTTTTTCCTCTCCTAGGTTTTTTCTCCAAAATAGTCAAAACACCTGTCACACAACGGTTTATATTTTTGAGAGACAACCAGCCTTAAAGTACATGTTATACAGCAATTAGTGACTTACCATATCCAAGACCCTGAAGAAACAATCTGAATGCTCCAGCCATTTTGGTGGGTTGTTCTTCCAAAGGCATGCCACCACTATCAGCAACCTCCATCAGTGAGGAGCATGTTGGATCTAAGTGTGAGTTTGTCACAAGAACCTCATCAAGATGCGGAGAATAGTCACCAGCAATAAGTAAAACCTGGCACTTGAGTGTGGAGACATTGGAGGTTGCACCTTCAACTGGACGTCTCATGCTGATTTCTGTTCGCTTGCTAAATGCTTCAATAAAAAGACTTAGGTTGAAAGGATTGAATGAGGTTTCAAGACTTTTACGATAGGCATTCACCATGTCTACATTTTGTTCTGCAGTCTTTTTCCCAAAATGATGCCACACAAGGTAGTCTTCTGTGAATGGTGTCATTCCTTTATTTTTAAGTTGGTGCATTGAAACCTAGGAATGGGAAAAAACAGTTTTACTCTCATATTCAAACAACTTCCATAGGTGGGGGGGAACATAGTTTTACTTTTTTGAAATCTGTGTACACCTGTGAATTATAGTTTATTCCTTGAAAAATACACTTATTGGAAGACTTTGATATTTAATGTTTCTCAGTAGATTTCACAGGAATAAAAAAATATTAAAAAAGAATATTTATAAGGCCCATAGTTTTCCTTTCAACTAGTTGCCCTATTAAACACTAAAAGGATTACACAGTCCAACCAATAAACTTTGTTTACTAATTTCTCTAATCTACATCAAAAGGCTTTGCAACTAGGCCCACTATGATCAGGGCAGAGATTCCTACAATCAACATTAGGTCATGCTTTGTAGCCTCAATGAAATTCTGCAAAAGTTTTGTTGGTTGGTTGTAGCAGACCATGTTGTAATGATCCAAGGTGGTATGCCTGGTTGGGGAGAAACATTTTCCAAATGCAGTAATATACAAGGTATAGGAATTTTAATCTTGAGAAAAAAACTAGATTTCATGCCCATTTGTATAGTCTTCATCTTTTTGTTTTTTCAATATGCTAGCATTTTGAAGTTGTCCCCAGATGGATACTAGAAGGTTGTATGTGTCTCAATAATATATACAAACAAATGAGCCAGCACAGGAAAATTAATGTTCATCTCGTTTTTGAAAAAGTTAAAAAACATGACTAATCAGTAGTATCATGTGTCAAGTATCATGTATCTTGACACCACAAGTGATAATCCTAGATTTTCAATAACCAAGAGAAAAGTTGTTTGTTGCCAATCTAAATGAAGACTCTGATATCACCGCAATTTATCTGCCATCAGCTTACCTTGTTCTCAGTGATCAAAATATTGTTCTGTCATACCTGTTCTAACCTGTTACGAAAATTTGCATATCGCTCAAAACACAACTTCATTATGGTGCTGACAAACTGTTAAACTCAGCATAATTTAATTACTATAAAATACGAGTAGTCATTTGAACAAAATTGTTTGCAATATATCAAGCCAACACTATTGGCATCATCTTCGACAATAACAGTGACAAAACTATCCATCCCTTCCGAACTCAATTAAACATGAAAGTTCTTTATGTTCAAAATTTAAGTGTTTTACTCACCTTTTCGTAACCCCATTCAACCCAACCACATTTCCCTGAAAAGCAGTTGATCAACACCAAACCATCGACCAATTTCGGGTACTTCAAGCCATAACGGCAAAGAATATTTGCTCCAGCTCCAATACCAAGCCCGACAAACGAGTTTATTTTGAAGTGGCGAACGACATCTCCAACCATCTCGGCAAGTTCGTCCAAGCTTGGATATTGAAATGTATCAGGCAATTGAGCAGCTCCTTCTTGTTGTCCTGGCGCATCGATGTGATAGATGCAAAAATACTTCAGAATGGGCGCCATTTCTTTGCAGTTCAGAAAACTCTGGAACGCTGATACGTGATTCTGACCAATATCATGGAAAGTGATCATGGCTGGCTTGCTTTCGGTGCCGTGAAGGGTAACATGTAGTCTGCAATGACTCGTCTCTACCTCTTCTTTACGGATCAAAGCGCGTTCTTCTGGGGAATAGTAATCTTTCGCATCCTTTTCATCAAGCAGCTTTATGTTCTGTAAATCTATATCATCCATGACTTTTTCCAAACCGAAAGGCAAACAGAATGTTAATGAATTCTCTCCTTCCCACTGACCTGTGAACGTTGATGCCAAGTCCTTTAAAGGTAAACAAAACCTGGAGACATAGTGGGTGGTCGTAGGTTTGGCCGTAGGAGTCTGGTGCCTAATATGATGAACCGCTGCATCTGAACTTGGTCAACAAAAGTGGTTTTCACTTATGAAATTGACACATCAAAAATTAGTTTTTGTCCAAATCTAAATTCTCTCTGACATTGTAGTAAGGTCAAAATAACAAAGTTTCATTCGTTTTCGTCCTGATTAGAATTTTCGTCAAAACTCTAATTATGAGTTTTCAAAACGACATTATTTTTCGGAATATGTTCCATCTTATATTTTTCAATCCTAAACTAACCATATACCTAATCCTAACGCAATCCTTAACTCTAAACCTTACCTCAAAAACTTTATTCTGTGCTATAATGTAAAGTTGCAAATGCAAAGTATGACGTCACGCCAAACCATGGAATCCTACTCTTTCCCAGTCTGCTTGATTTAAACGCGGTAATGATGCTGACTTCACGCGAAGAAGATAGTGAAACGATTTTAAGTCTTGTAAATGAGATTGAACATTCTCTCTTTTTAAGAGATGGAAATGTTGATAGCGAAACACTTGAAAAACTGATAATTTCTACCCCATGTTCATGTGAAACTCTCATTGGTAAGAAAAGTATTGCATAAAATATTTTAGATAGGTATCTGGGATCAGAAAAATAAGAAAAAGTACTCCTTAAAGAGAAACAAGGAATGGAATAGTAGGCAAATACTTGAAATTATTTCTGCAAGCCTATTCCGAATGCTTCTTGAAATAATCGCAATAAGTCAATGTACACCAAAAATGTGCATATTCAATCAGCCAATAGAGTGAGGAAGGTCACTATGATTAGCCAATAGGAAAGCTGCATTCCAATTTAGTACTACTAAAATTGCAATAGGATCTGTGCAGGCTCTCCTTTTCCCCAGGAGTGCCTGCTCACAGGCTAATAATAAAGTAATTATTGAATTTGGTTTTTTCATGATAATGAGATTGATTATAACAGGTTTGCTTTGTCTACATTAACCTTTAGCTTTTGAAATTAAACAAAGCCTCATCCAGGAGTGGTTAATATATTGCTGTATTTTTTCAGCTGAAACAAGAAAATTATTGATCTACTTATCAGCTGGAAATTATGAAGAAATTTTTGATGAACCATTTGCAAGAGAAGTCTTGGGTCATGATGTTGATGATATTAGAGGTGACCAAATTACAAACTAGTAAATTCTAGAAAAAAAAATATATCCAAGAAAAATTTTGAAAAAATTTTCCTTGGCAATATTGTCAGAACTTGTCCAGAACATGACAGACAATCCATGCAACCCAATTCCTCAGTTTGGGACACCTTTACTGTATGTAGGGTATATACACATTGTGTACAGTAAGCTTCATTTGAATGAACTTTTATTGACCAAAGATTACAACAGACTGTACTAAAATTCAATTTTAATATATGATTTATGGAAGACATACATGTATAACAAAGTGACAGGCAAAGTTTATTTGTGAAATAAAGGAAAACACTGCAGAGTGTACATGGCTCAATGTATTTAATGAGTTTGTATATGGTCCAGCTCACTTACTTTGGGTGACATCAACTTGCTTGCTCATTTTTGGTTTGTTTGTTGCTTTAGTTATTTGTTTGTTTGTCAATTTATTTGTTCCTTCATTTATTATACATTCATTTGTTGTTTTTTTCCATTGTTTTTTTTTCTTTCTTCTTTGTTCAGCCCCAGAAAAGTAACACCTACCTGTTACTTTAGTCTTATGAGTTGAGCTAAGTTTGTCCTGAGCTAAACATGTTTTTTTTTGTCAACTGCTGCCATGATCATCAGTCTTCAGCTAGCTCAACCTAATTATTTTTACCAATACCAAGCAGTTGGTTCAAGAATGAATTTTTAGTTCATAGCCAGAGTTTAGGGTTCTACAGTTTATGGTACATGTATAAGATTTTTTTATAGAATATGAATGTGATGAGATTTAATCAAATCTGTCTCTCAACCATGAAAGTTTTACCATTTAGCCTCAATTACAAGCTCTTTATTTGAAGAAAACTAATGTTTACAAGTTTTAATAGATTATGAATTATACTTGAAAGAACAAGTGTCAAATAAATTACTATCGTCAGAATCAAAAGAAGAGCATTGTCTCAGGTGATTACATAATATTTGCTTGTTGGTTCTGTTTATTTTTACTGAAGTGGTATGTCACTTTTACTGTGTTAATTTTAGGGGATGGTGCTAATTGGTTAATATTTTACATGAAGCATGTAAAAAAGTCTATATTTAGTGCACATCTTCTTCAATACTGTATGAAAAAAATCTGTATTGTATTTATAGTACCTGTGGAGAGGACCTAATAGAATCTTCATTAATAAAGTTGGAATAAATATTGTGAACCACTGTTAAGTAGTTACTGCATAGTCAATATGTAAAGAATGGAAACACAAATTAAAATTGAAATAAGGAGTAGAATCAAGTCATATACAGAATACTTGACAAAAGATCTTTTCTCTCATTTTATTTCATTTTTAATCCATTAGCTCAATCATTGATTAAACATAAAGTTTTTTTGCAAGCACCCTTTTCCAAACTTTATTTCAGACAACTTATCATCTTACTGCTGGGTGTCTCTTGTTTACAACTGATTATCCAACAGAATTGGACTGGGCCACCTCTGAAAGACAGTGAAATAAATTACTTGCCTAGTTGCTTTCAAAACAATGAAAAGGTAGAAGAAAATTTGTTTATTATTTTAATAAGACATGTAGTCAAAAGGTTCATCTTCACTTTTTAGAATATTCATTACATCCCCCCAAATCCAAATTAAAATTGTCTAATTAAAAGTTTGATTTTAACTTGTTACTGGATACATTTATGCAGTATGTTCATTTTTTTGAAAATGCATTTTGTTTGCTTTTAATTGAAGTTTGAAATATTAAGAAGCCAGTCTCTAAACTACTTGAGAAAAGATGGTGAGGTACTGTTTGGGAAATTACATTGTTTTTCATTGGTGTCCATTTGTTTTCATTTCTCCTCCAACCATCAACAACCGTAATCAATTCTACACTCAGCAGTTGGCTGCCATTCTTATTCCTAGTATCCTCATGATCATCTGGCACCAACCTCTCTGCCACTTTCCCCCCATGTCTTGTTTACATTATGTTATCCCATCCATGTCTGTTTCTTTTCCAACCCTGCACTGTCCCATTTCTGATCACCAAAATCCTGTAGTGTTGCATATCTGTATAATGAATTTCAACTCAGACCTTACATTTATCTTTCATTCTGTTTGTCATTTTTAACAAACTAACTATACCCTTGTTTTCTACTGTCTGAAAAGTCTGTCCAGTCTAATTTCCAAATTTTTTTTCAAGGATATCTATGTTCTTGCTGAGCTTCCAGAGTTTTTGATGATAGCTAGGAGTATTTTGGTGGATTGTAGACATCTGCTGACAGACATGAAGGTACAGAATGTTCTCTGAATCCAAATGAGTTATTTTAATATTTTAACAGGAAGCTTGCATTGTCGAGACTGATCTTTAGGTAAACCACATCATGTTGTCAAACAATTATGTGAGTTTTACTGTTTCTTTTTACTATAGACCCAAGCACTTTGGGAACTCAGGTGCATTCTTATCCATCAACAATTACTTGAGGAGCTTTCCTCCTCTCTCAAAACTGAAGTATTGTCTTTGATGAATGGATGTAAGATGTTTCTTTAATGTAAACAGTGACTACAAGTTGATAGTAAATCAATATCTAGCATAAAAAAGTACAGTGACAATAATACTGTCTTTATTTATTTATTTATTTAGTTAGTTTTGATGACAAAGTTTTCCCATGGTATTGTAAATTTTGTAACAGCTTTGTTATTCAGTTTGGGTTGTCTGATGTCAAAGATTATCAATCTATGATAGTAACAGAATTCTGTTGTCCTTTAGGGAGATTCTCTGCAGAATTAGTTTAGAGTTAGGGTATCTTTTACTCCAATACTATGAACATGGTAAGGCAAAGGTAAGACTGAATAATCATTATCAATGTAAAAATATAGATGATGCGTGATCAGGTATAAACATAATTGAAACAGTGAAGACGGCATTCTTCTGATCAAAGTAGTTTATTTCGATTTTATTGTCTTTCATTTCTTCCTGATGAAGGTCACAGTCTAGTGATGAAAGCTCGAAATAATATACTTTGATCAGAAGAACGCCATCTTCACTGTTTCAATCATTATCAATGTGTCATTTCTGAAGTAGAATCAATTGTAAACCAGCAGTTCAATGTCTTTTTGTTATTCTTTTTATATAGGAACAATTTGAAAAGGCACAAAAATATCTCGGGTTAGAAATATATCTGGAAGGTAAACCACTTGAGATTGTTAAATAGTTCATTCATGAACATTCTAAATAATAACAGGGGAATAAAACATTTTTGTATGAAACCTTCTGCAAATGGAGATGATGTTCACACAAATTTTCAAATCCAGTAACATTACAAATCTGTCTTAGCAACCTATCATGGAAATAGTAATCAAAATATATACTAGAGAGAATGCAGAGTAAGGCTTATTCATTTAGTATTTGTACCCAAAAACTAGTTCCATGACATAGACATTCCCTAACCAAAAGTTAATAAAGTATATTTTTGATGTAATAATCAGTTACTGGTTGGTTTACCAATCAAATAAGGAATACCCTCAGGATGTCTGTAAAACACTTAATACTTAATTTATTCAATAATCTATTTAATACTTGGTGGTTATTTTAGTGACTGTGTATACTGTAAATTATCTGTGTTACATCATTACAGGAGTTCTGGGTAAAAGAACAAAGTTTCAACAAATTGATTATACACAACTGATGGCAAAGGCAAAAATAAGTAACAAAAAAGGTGAGTTTGTCACTTTTGAATTATAAGTTTTTCTCCTTATGATTTAAAATCCCAGTCAGTGAATTACAGAGAATGACGAGAAAGAATGATGACCTTACAGACAGGGGTAAATGCAGGAGTGCATTGAGAACACCTAGGGTACTCCCCCATGGGAGTTTTATGGTGATGCTCCTTAGTAAGTTTATAGAGCAGTTTAAAAACTATTTTGACTTCTGTAAAACATCAGCTATTGATTGACCAGGCAGAAAACGTAAGCTCAAGAGGAATATCAAAGCCCAATATAATATCTTTATGAAAGCCATCGAGTTGAACACATTGAAGTAAAATCATAATGTTTAATAAAGTTCTAATGTCTCGTTGTTATCATGACATCTTCATAGAATAATTACCGGTACATAACTGCCTAAAGCCTAAGTATGTAGTTACAGAGTTGTAACTATACTTACAACTCTGTAGAACTTTACTCTGTTAGAACTTTATTAAACATTATGATTTTACTTCTGTGTCCGACTTGATGGCTTTCGTAAAGATATTATGCTGGGCTTTGATATTGCTTATGAGATTTTGACTTTTTGATTATTAAGCATTATGGCAACAAAATGTTGCTGTTTATACCTAACATTTCGGGACACAATAACACAAGAATATTGCACTTGTACCAGGGCTTGCCCGCTGGGTCTATATCCTGCATCAGAGCTGTTGATTTTTTTAAATGACTGAGTCGTTTTCATGGTTTGTGATTCGTTTGTTTTATCTGTGAATTTCAGAAAATCTTGTATGTGAAATAAAAGATCGTGAATATTTACCTAAGGTAAGCTGCACCACGTAATCTATGTTTTTCACCAACAAGTAAATCGCCACTTGTAAAAAAAAGAAAATAATTTTTTTGTACTACACTGACAAAGTATAATTTGGGCGACTAGTGAACGTTCGCCAAGCTCGTTATCTCAGAAAAACGATTTCTGAGCCCTAGACGGGAATCGAACCCGCAACCTTCTGATGACCGATGAGACTCTCTAACCATTGAGCTACCACGACTCAGATGGTGATTTCTGAGATAACGAGCTTGACGAACGTTCACTGGTCGTCTGATATTTACCAAGCTCCCACATGAACCAAAGTCGTGTTCATTATTAAGTAAAGTATAATTTAGTACTTTCAGTTTACTCTAGGTATCTTTCGTGTAGTCTTAAGCGGAAAGTTTGAGGTTGCATTTGTAAGACTGAAATAATAAAAATTAATCTCCTATAGAACTTTGCAAAGAATATATAATGGCAGCAACATTGTGAAGGAACGAAAATTTAAATTTATACCATACTGTCTCGTGTGCTTTTGTTCGTTAGGATGTTACGTTAGATGATGAAACACTTCTAAACAAAACGAAATTCACCGATCCTGACAGTTCATTGCAAGAAAAATTGAATCCTTTACATTTGGCAGTAATCTTGGCAGAATGGTAAGTAGTAATGCTAAAACACCCTCTTTTATTCGTTTAGTAGACTTTATTAAACAAATTACACTTCTTTTTACAAGTTCACTTTTTCGTATATTTTTAGTTTTTACCAACAGAAATCTCAAGCACGCCATGAACTGCTGGAAGAGGAACTTCTGGCTAATGTCACGGTAAAAAAAGACACTTTCTTTCTTTTCATTATAATTATTGTCAGAATTCAAACCAAAACTTTTTGGCTACTCTATTTAGTTACTTCTATCCCAACCTCAAGTTTGGGCTGTTCAAACTGTAACCTTATTGTTGCGAAGTAAACTCGAGAGGAAGTCTTCCCGCAGAAAGGAGCGAAGTATGATGCAAGTTCAGGTAAACAGCTACCTATGTGTATGCCAAGAATGTAGTGTTTCACTTCCTTTTGCAGGAGAATCTTGCGCTGGTTATAATTTTATTTAATATAATTTTGATGCTATACCTTATCTTGTAGCAACTGGTTGATCAATATGGCGATTCAAAGGCAAAGGTTTGTTAATCATACTGCTTAAAATGAATAGCCAAATTACGTGGCGTAAAGGTGTTATGTTAAAATATTCTCAAACTTGTAAATTTTGGCACATCGTTAGTGAACTTTCGTCCAGCCAGTGGCGTGTTCACAACCGATAATTTAAAGATTTAAATACACAATTGAAGAGTTGGATTCAATAAAGCCAGTAATTCCCCATTCTTTTCTGCAATTTTGTACGGTAATTTAAATTGACTATTCCTGAAACCCCGGAATGTTCAACAGATTATACACCAACAACCCACCAGTTATATATTCAGTAGAACGTTCATATATAATATATCAATAATTCATGAGGAAAACACCAAAGGAACAGTAGCGAGTGGGAGTTTTAAAATATGAACTAATTAGCGTAAAATTTTGACAACTTTCAGTCCCGTTGTAGTGTACGATATGTATTACTTGATAATTTTCCTGAACCTTTCACACACTCCTTACCATGAAAGAGAAATACATTGTCTTCACATATTTTAATGGAGAACCTCATTTCAAAAACAAAAACTTTTGTTGAATTGCTCTTTTCTTCATCTAGCTGTTTCATAGATTGGAGTTGTTTTACAGTGTTTGGTTTCCTGCTCGCTGGACGCTAGAGGTACATGAAAATGAGAGGGGTTGTAAATAAATCTCTGAATCAAATGTGACGTGTGTGCGAGGGAAAGAATTTCATTGCCAGAAATGAAATGACGTATACTTTCCTCATTGAAAGCGATAAAATCAAATTTACGGTATGATATCTTGACAAAAGTAGATCGACATTTCAGACAGATTTTTCAGTCTTAAATATGGCTATTCGTGCCAGTACATTTGCTGCTAAATGCTTCAAGTTTCAAAGTCTTTATTAGTAATAGTGTATCGTCTTACTAGATAAACTATAGTTTCTGCTGATTTAAGTAAAATGCTTGAGTGTAAATATTTGGTGGTATTTCCTCTAGAGAGAACTTGCTGGTCTCTTTCGAGAACTTGGTATTACTAAAAGTGCTCTTGAAATCTACGAAAGATTACATCTTTGGGAAGATGTTATTGATTGTTATGTATCGTTGGGAAGGTACGAAAAGGTAAGCTTATATCTAAAGTGTAGAAGTATGTAAGTAGCACTTAATGATGTAGGATTTAAGTTTTTACTCAGAACACTGAACACAAATTTGGTTTATGTTCATGTTTTCTGAGATAGCGAGCTTAACGAACGTTCGCTAGTCGTCTGATTTAAGTTTTTGCTCTTTTTTAGGCCGAGGCAGTTATCAGGGAACAGTTGAGTGTGACGGAAACACCAAAACTTTGGTGTTTGCTGGGAGATGTTACTAAGGTATTGCTTAGCCAAAGTGCGAAATAATGTTGGTTCGAATAGATCACTATAGCTCACTGACTAAGAGCTTTCGTTCGAAACGTCAGTTTCTCATGTAATTTGAACAATAAACCACTCTTCAACTTTTTCTATTACCTGAAAAACTGTCTACGTAGCGATATATTTTATCATACTGTAGGACGTGTTTGAGAAAGGGAGTTGATGTGACAATGAAATAACAAACCGAATGTAGTTTTTGGTAGTCTAGGTCAGGTCAAGTATCTACGGGGAATAGCTAGCCAATAGGGTTACGGTTAGGGGCGAACAATCACCCTCTTCATCAGCAGCGGCGACACCAGGAACAAGAGCAGGAACAATAACCACATTGATAACGTCAAAACATCAACTGCAAAACAACAGAACAACAATAATAACATCAGAAAAACGATTTCTGATCCCTAGACCCGCAGCCTTCTGGTGACCTGTGAGACGCTCTAACCATTGAGCTACCAAGACTCTGATGGTGACCTAAGTTGCAGGTTCGTCACATGTGCAATCTAAGCGGAAGCCACGATGTGATAATAATGATGGAAACATTGAAAGCTGAACACAAATGCTGTTCATGTGTGGGCTTAGAGTATATATCAGGCGACCAACGAACGTTCTTCAAGCTAATGATCTCAGAAAAACGATTCCTGAGCTCTCGACGGGAATCCAACCCGCAACCTTCTGATGACCGATATAGTTTTTCTGAGATCATGAGCTTGACGAATGTTCGTTGGTCGAATAATAACAACAATAACTATAGCAACGGCCACAGCAACAGAACCTCTGAGGCTTTTTGGTACTTGACCTTACAATGACCGAGCAACTTGTGGAATACGCGAAGCGACACGAGAAGACTTCAAATATTACCTAAGTTAATTAAATGATCCAAAACTATACTGAGAGCGATTGGTGTTTTATTGCCAGTACCATATTTTACTAAAGCAAGTTTTACTTAATCATTACAATAAGTTGGTCTCACAGATAACTTGTTTGGAGTCCTACATTTCTCGAAGTATGTGTCGTCTTAATCATGGTCCTCGATTTTTTTTTGGCTGAAATCGTACTTGTAAGACAGAAATTAGAGCCCAGCTCAATACTTTTTAATGAAGTGATAGGAAATCAAGAGAGGATTTAAACATTTCGTGAAATAATTTCACAATAATGTTTCGTTACCTCTCACAACAACGTCATCTTCACAACAACATCAATATCATCATATTGTGAGAAGCAACGAAATGTTAGTGAAATTATTTTATGAAATATTTCAATCCTGTCTTGTTCTCATGGCTCTTCATTTAAAGATTTTAAATGGACTCTTATTTTTATCTAACCTTGAAATACCGTTTTCTTTTATTTAACTATTAGATAATCTTGTAAACGATGTTTGTTATACGCATGCTCAAGCTAGTCTACTCAGAAAAACTTTCTGAGCCCCTGACGGGAATCGAACCCGTAACTTTCTGATCGCCAGTGAGATGCTCACGAAGGTTACATTTATCTACTAGTTTGTATAGATCGTATAACAAACATCATATAACAACCAAGCTACCACATTTTCATAAATCTTCTAAACGTTTTAAATTTTCTAGAATGAAGAGTACTACCACAAAGCATGGGAATTATCAGGAAAACATAGTGCAAGGGCTCAAAGGTCGTTAGGGTATCTGTACTTGAGAGATAAGAAGGTAAAACGACGTAGTTTTTTTATGTACACAAGGATAAAGAAGACGAGCTGCCATTCTCGTTCCGATATATGTATATATAGAACATATGTACTTAGATTTGTGTAAATGTTTACTTACTTGCACTTCTGTCTTCTGACTTAATTCTTACACGCTGGACTGATTTGGCTAAACTTTTTTTCCTGTGTCTTCAAAAGTTTGCAGAATGTGTTCCATATTTCCAAAAGTCTTTAGAAATAAATTCACTTCAGGTAACTGTCATCTTTTAAAGTTTTCATGAAGTTTATTATGTTTTGTTTTTTTTTAGCCCGGAAAGCTTCCATATATGTCCATCATTCCACATTAAAATAACTCATTCCGGCATTCTAGTGAACGTCGGCTCACATAAAGGTTTCTGTCTCTTAGGAAAACGTGTGGTTTTCACTTGGTTGTGCAGCCATGTTTACAGAAAATCTGGAGTTAGCTGCGAAGGCATACCACTGGTGTGTTTCCATGAATCCAGACGTAAGTTTTGCCACCAAACCGAAATGAATAAACGTTTTGCTGTTTTGTGTGATTGGTAATGTCGTGTTTTATGCTTTTTAATTTCAGAACTCTGAAGCTTGGAATAACTTGTCGTCAGTTTACATTAAAACGAACCAAAAGTTCGTGAACTGTTTCGCTGTTTACCATAATCCTTTGTATCTGTATATATTAACTATCAGATGAGCAGACGAGTACGGCCTTGGAAGTGAACCATGGGTAATCACTGAAACTTGCGAAGAAAAAGTTGACCCATAACCGTCCCGGGACGATTTCGACTTTTAGATTTACTCCTTGTTACCCATGATTCTCAGCTGAGGATGCAATCGACTATTCTTAAGCACTTAAAAGAGATGTTTGTTTGTTGTAAGGAATTAATTAATTCACTGGACTCTAATACACGGTTAAATGCAATTTGATTAACATATCTGTTTGTCTTTGAAAAGAGACCGTGCGTTCAGAACTCTTCAGGAAGCTTTGAAAGCTAACTACGAGAACTGGCACATGTGGGAGAACTTTTTGCTAGTAGGTTTACACCGGGTATCGTCGACAATTTTCCAGGTTTTCTAAAGTTTTCTAATTATATTTATTGTATTTCAAGGTCAGCACTGATGTTGGAGCTTTTGAAGAAGTGATATCCTCTTTTCATCGATTAATGGACCTGAAAGAGAAATATATCGACATAGAAGTGCGTGCGTTAATACTTCTACCACCTCTATCACTACCACTGCAACCACTGCCACTAGCACTACTGGTACCACTACCACCACCTCTGCTACCACCACTATTACCACAGCTACTATTAACACTACCACCACCTCTGCTACCGCCACTATTGCCACAGCTACTATTAACACTACTAGTACTACTATAGTAGTGTATTACCAGAGTAGTATAGTACTACAGTACTATACTACTATACCAGTTTCTACCAATATGACCACCACGGCCACCACTGCAACTACCACCACTACTACTACTACAGCAGTCACCAGTACCACCACATTGGCTACCACTGCTAACGCCACTATTCCCACTGTTGGGACCCCCACGAATACCACCAACACTACCATCACTACCATCACGGCTTCAACCTTTACTCCTTTCTCCACTTGTACCACTACCACAACTATCCCCACTAGTGAAACCACTACCAGAACCTATACCATCATTACTATCACTTGCTCTACTCAAATGTTCATGGTGGTAATCGTGATGGCCAGACCAACTACCGTAAATAGTTAACTCAAAAAGTTACCTTAAGCTCTATTGATCTGAGGATATTTTTCGAAGCATTAACAAAATCGATTGAGCGGACATATTCACATTTCTAGGTTCTAGGAATCCTTGTTCGTGCCGTTTTAAGTGATAAGGAGGACCGAAAAGGCTCATCAGGTATAATTCGACATTTGAACTTTGAATATTAGTAGTTTTACACACTACTTGTTTTTGTTGATAGTCACATCTTGTATTTCACAGCGTCTCGACTTAAACCAAGGTTGAAGAAGCTTATGGGAAGAATTACGTCTCAAGTAAGAAAAGTGGATGTGCACAAGTTATGGCTTAGGACTGGAATTTTGCAAAAAGTCTGTTAAGTAGCATACCTCATTGTACTTTGCCTAAAGAAGCTAAACAAAACAGTAGCAGCAAAATACAACGCAGTAGCAAAAGCAGTAAAGAGTATCACAGAACGGTAAAGAATTAATAACAAAAATGCACATCAAAAGCAACAAAGATAGTAACTACAATTTTAACAACCGCCGCAACAAATACAACTCTAACAACGAGGACAATAACAACAACAGCGAAAGTAAGTGCAGCCATAATATACTCCTAATAGCAACAGAGAGAGTAATACATAAAATAACAAGTCTGTATTACAACTGCTCTGTTGAATTTCTCATCCAAAACAAGGAAAATGAATAATTTCAGATCTCAATGATATCATCGAACATCAGAAACGCCGTCACCATTCTAAACAGACTTTTATAGTAGAATTCCACGCTCCAAGTACGAGATCGACTCCTGGGACGTCAACATCTGTTAGTTTAGTTTATCGTTTACCCGCTGTTTAGCCATACGACGATCTCTCTTGGAACTCTAGAATTATTCATCATCTTTGTTCGGATGAAAATATTATTGAAAGAATATACCATTTATATTACGTCTGTTTACTCATTCTCCTTGTTGTCGTTGGTTAATGAAGAATGTTTTTAGCTTAAGCTCTCCAATATGCTTACTTTCAAATTCTTTCCATCATTTTAGACTACCTCCAATAGTGACGTATGGAAGCTGTACTCTGATATTTATAAAGGTGGAGAAGCAGACGATGACAAGGAAAAGGTATTATATCCAATACAATGTTCTTTCCTCCTTTTCAATTTTAATAATTTGAACAAAATTATGTTCAGTTTCTGCAGTATTTGGTAAAAGCTCACCGAGCAAAGGTACAGACACCAGACTGGGAGAAAACCAAAGATGGCGCCGAATACGTTATACAACTTACTCTTCAGCTATCTCAAGGTACTTTTTTAACAAACAAGCATTTATTTTGCTTTAATTTCGACGATTTAAACGACTAATTGATGCACCTTTCGTAGTTTATTAAGTTCTACATAATTAGCTTAATTATGACGTAATTTTAATATTACATCATAAAAAATAGTTATGTTACGTAATAAATTATTATTTTCATAATTACTGCTGCTAGAATGAATGTATAAAGCAGAATTACTATTGGAATTTTTATGCTAAAAATTATTCTTCTAAAATAACAAAAAATGTGCCAGTAGTCTATTGTCATTCACTTTGGTTATCAGTCCAAGAACTAGTTAATTTAACTTCGGAAATTGCAGTTCGACACTATAAAGTCCTTTTGATGTACTGGCCGCTCAAACCATAGTGGGCCAGCGGTTACAGTCCCGTCTGAAGCTCAGAGTTTTTCTGAGTCCCTAGGACATTACAGTTTCAGCTGCAAGACACATCGAAAGGAGTTCAAATGCTATTGGAAACATTCATAGGACGAGGATTTCACACCGTCCTCATGATTTTTGTCTTACCATAACTAATAATTTTCCTTCTTCTTCGAAAAAGCACTGGAAACTAACTTTGTATATTCACCATAACTGGCAAATACTTTGCCTTTTTTCGCATTACGATCGCTTCTTGACAAAGTGTCTTCAAGTTTGCCGAACTAGAGTATGACAAGTTTCTCTTGGCTTGAGTAGAAGAATGAACTCGGGTAGAGAATAATGATGTTAGTTGTTACTCCGAGTGACGAACCATACCGGACAAGTAGAGAAAACTCTACTTGGCCCGGCAGGGATTAACAGGTTTCTCTGTTTGTTGTTAGCTTATCATGATGCTTCACAAAGTACTGGGGAGACTACTCGAGCTGTGCAGCTTTTGTCATCGTCCAAACTCAATTTAAAGGGATTGTTAGCCAAACTAAAGGTAACTGAACGTTGGACAACTTTCACTTGCTTGGTCAGTCACGTTGCTCATCAGCTGGGAGTAAAAATTTACCTTGTTTTACGTAAAGGTTAAAGGCTTAGAATTCTTGTTTATCGTTCAACTTAATATCGAAAACTCGAAAAACGATGATAACATACATGTAGTTTGCTTTATGACTACTTTAAAGTATACTTTTGTTACTAGAGTGGACTATTCACGATGTTTAGTTATTCTAAAATGCGCCTTGTATTCTGATTCAGGATGCTGTTATCTACTTCGTGTCTTACTGCGTGAGTACTGGGGACAATGGCAGTGCACGTGTCTCTCACCTCTGTGACGAGGGTTTGATTCCGGCTCCGTGCAGTTTTCTGATTAAAATTACTTTGGTTACATGTGAGAAGAGTGTTGTCCAGTGTGACTCTACCAACCATGGCAGGTTTAATCCGAGTACTCCGGTTTCCACCTGTAGTAGCACTGGACCCTTGAGGGATGGCCCTTACTTTACCTCTAGGAACAACAGCGTAGTTTAGCTGATGAGGTTATCCAGTATAAATAAAGGAACTTTACCTTTTTTTTATTCTTTTCAGAATAGTTTTACAGATCCCGTGACTGGAGGAATAGAAAGTTCTATGAGCGAGTCCTTGTCAGTGCTTGAAAGTGAATTGGAGAAAACTATAAGTTGTATAGAGATGTTGAAATCGACTGCACGGTGAAGATTTCCTGTAAGCATTGAACCAGCTGGACAGAACACCCACGAATTTTAAAATTGAAAATATGTGACGCGGCCTGCAATTCTAACCATATTTGAGTTTTGGAAAAGCTATACTGAACTGTGGCGTGGCATACACTTAGTCTACTATTACTTATTGTATACTACTTTATTGTCAGAAAAAGTTCTGGAGGTATTTCTTCAATTCCATAAGAAATAGAGGGGACATTACCAAAGTGCCAATGGCACCTTCTATACAAATGATCGGCCACCCGTAACATGTACGAAGCAAGCGACAAAAAAGTGTGTACGGGTAGCGAGCTTATCATTACGAATGTTTGACAAACCAAATGTTCCGAAAAAGCTTCTGCTTCATTTTTGTGAGCATAAGGTTAAAGTAAGCAGTTATAATAAATATTGAGTCTTCTTGAATAAAATTTACTTTCTGGACTCGATGCAGCTAATTTTGACATGTGATACTTGCTGATACAAAGCATGTATTTATTTTATCAAGTTTCTCCTGTTCATTTCACTAAAAAATTATCAAGTGTCCTTCGTTTTCCTTTTGCATCGGGGGAGTCACGTTTTCTCTTCCCTGAAGTTTGTTGTTCGGGGTTAATACGTAACGTTTGACCGGAATCCTCTTTCAAGAGATCTGTGATTGCTTGCCTGCTAAGGCACGTGTCTACGTGGTGGTTAAACTCGAGAAGTGCATTGTCAGAGCTGAATGATAGAGATTTTCCACAAACCGGGCAGACAAGGCTTGTACGTTCACATTGATTTAATTCCCCATTAACATTCGTCTGCTTCCGACATTCATTATTTCCATGGCATTCTTGTTCGAGGCATGAAGCGGTGGATGAGTAGAGAAGTTTCCTTTCATTTTCCATCATATCTTCTTGACCATCCAGCAGTAGCTCTACGTTGGACATACTAAAACTGCTTTTTTCTACACGACCAGTAAGATCAATCCATGAATTCGCCGCCTCGGAATCAGAAGAGTGTACTGGGTTCGTCAGCACAGAAGAAGGTAACGATGTTTCATTTTGTTTTAATAAAGTTGTGATCGTCAGCTGTTTGCATTCCTTGACGGTTTCGTTAGCTTGGCATAGCTCCGCTGCTCTAACCCCCATCAACCGCAGGCGCAGTGGTCGAGGAAGGCAAGCCTTCATCTCGGTACTTACTAATTTCTTGGCATAACGAAATATCTCGTCGGTATCCTGAACGGGGTTCGAAGGGGAACATACTCTCGTTTTCACTTCAAAATCGACCGTCTTGAGCTTTACTCCAACTTTTCGAGCCAACAGTCCCTTTGCTTTGAGGCTGTTCGATAGGTCACTGCAAAGGTCGTAACATTTTGAAAAGTGTTCCTCAGGTTTATTGATTTCTGGGAAAGTCGACTCAGTGCTTATACTCTTTCGTTCACGATTTACTTGGACCACCATCGAACCTAAACCAAGAGATATTTCCAGATAGCTTCGACAAGCCGTCGGAGTAAACAAAAGGTGCATCAGATCCCTTTTATCGTATAATTCAGCGCAAGTTTCAATCTTCAAAACTGATTTCAGGATTTGCTCACTCACACGACCAATGCCAAAGGCCTTTCGTAGCGGGAGTTCGCGAACAAACTTCATGATAGTCTCTCTGTCAGTTTTAAGGTAAAACTGACCGTTCGGCTTGTTTTTATCCGAGCAAACTTTTGCAAGAAACATATTTGGCGCGATACCAGCACTCGCCGTTAGCTGCGTCTTTTCTTCAATCTTACTCCTCATTTCTTTCACGATTTCTTCCACTTCATCTCCAAACTGGTCAACTTCAGTTTCTTTATCGGTTCTTTGACCTCTGTCTAGCTCCACTGTATTTCGCGGTTTTCCACGAGTTCCTAGAAAATCGGTCAAATCAAGGTAGGCTTCGTCAAGACTCACGGGAAGATAATTTGGATCATAATGAGCGATAACTTCTCCTATCTCTTTACTGATCTTTGTGTATTTTTCAAAATTTGTTGGAACAATCAGCAATTGCGGACATAACTTCTTGGCTATGAAACCAGGCATTCCAGCTCTGACGCCGTACCTTCTGGCTAAATAGTTTGAAGTACACAACATTGCAGTGCCACCAACTGCCATTGGTTTAGACTTCAGAATAGGATCATCTCGCATTTCAACTGCGGCATAGAATGCATCCATATCCACGTGCACAATTGTGCGCGATAAATCTCGACTATTTTCTAACTCTTCGACAATTTTATCCATTTCCTGTCGCCCTTTGAATTTCTGCTCAGCAGTTAACACTGACATTTTATCCTGCATCTCCTTGATCCTTTTTTGAACTTGTTTTTCCTTTTTTCGTTCGTTTTCGTAAAAACGCGAACCTTTACTGGCTTCTAGGATAATTTCGTTAATTTTCTCCCGATCTAGCCCTTCCATTCCGGCCTTACTGGTATTTAAATCCATTCGGGAGATTTTCTTCTCTTTCGAAGTCTCTACCCCGTGGTTCACGCCTTCATTACCCTCAACAGTAAAAGATCCGTAGGAAGCGTCCATATAAAGACTAGGAACACCTTTCTCGTCACATTTCCACTCATTTTCCTCTTCGTCCGAAGGTAACTCAAATTCTTCCGCCATTTTGCTATCGAACCAATGCACTTACCGTTCGTTTGAATAGTACGATAGTTTCCGAAGATACAACGGAGAAGAACGGCTTTAGTACGGGGGGTTCAGTTACAGGTTGTCCCTTTTTGTACAATTTGGATTACAGAAGAAATAAAAAGAGGTAGCGCAAGGTTTTTACCTACACGAGGAATGAACTACAGAAGCGAACAGGCGATGTAAAATTTGCACCTTGATTCGCATCATCATGATATGAATTATGAAAGCACATGGTTAGAAACTGAGTTTACTGCCCACTTACTTCCAAACCCCTGAAATAATGTCTGTTGGTAGGACGAAATTAACCTTGTATAAAATTATTTTGCGTACCAATTATTTAGAACGCAAGAGGGCCTTGACAGGTTCATGCAGTTAAACTTGTAATCAGCTGGTAAATGGGTCCTAAAAGAGATGACCTCTGGCTCTGAGGGGAGTGGAGAGAAAATATGGGTCTTCTATGTGTCATTGATAGATGCCTCAAGGGAGTAGGCTCCACTGCATAGTTGAATGAAGGTGTAATAATAGAATCAAAAAAGGTTCTGAGGCTATTGTATTAAAATCAGTTGATCTAATAGTAGGTGTATTACAACATCAGAACTAGCTGATGATGTTGTAATATAACAAAAGTTTTACCCCTATTATTTTACTTGAAGATGTTTACATGTCCTCATTTAATGCTATTATAATATAGAAACATTCGATAATATTCTAATATCAGTTGATGACATAGTGTAGCCACAGATAGCAACTTAGGTATGATGGGAATTGGTTTATTATTTTTACTGCAGGGATGGCAGAGTGTTATTTCAAGTGGGGAGGCTGACACTAAAACTCTTGTGTCTCCCAAGACAACTTAAGGAAATAAACGATGTAAAAAGCAGAATACACAATGACCTTAATGCATTAAATGTTACTCCTGAGAAAAAGTAGGGAGCTTTAGTTCCCAGCCCCCTGGTTCTGCCATTCCTGTTGCAGCTTACTCTTTTGCATTGTATTTTGAATATGTCATACATGTATGGAGCCAAATTTACCCTTTTATTCACACTTTAGTCAACATTGAACTTTTGAAATTGTGTAAAGTGGTATGTACATCATTAGGAATTATGGTTGAGGGAAATTTCAGTAGGAGGGTAGAGATCTCAGAAGGTTTGAGGGTATGGTCCTGCAGGTAATATTTTAGATAAGACTTTCAAAATTATTCATTTTAAAAACTAAATGATATGACCCCTGGTGAGAAATTTTAATGCTTTTCATGTATTTGCATTGCTTTGTACTTCTGAATGAGACTTTTGTGATAAATGGGGAGTGAAGGCTTTTAGCCCCATCTCTGCCATCCCTCAAATCCAATCTTTTATTTATTGTAATTTTGCTAGGTCAGAATGCTTGATCCACCTATAAATATTCAACTTTGATATTGTGCTTACATAATAGTGAAGAATAATCAGAAGCTGTACAGGACCTGAACTACTCTTTTATGTTTAGTTTTGCTTGAAATGTCATGTGTTCAAGAACCTTGGAGAAAATCAAAGTAAGGATAACATGATTTGCTCAAATGAAATAGAGGTCAACTGAGATATTTCCTTATATATCAAATTTGATTTTTGTCAATGAAATCTTTGCTCACCCCTTTTTCTTGAGGTGGTCTACTGATGTCATTTGTAATAAATTTTGTCATGGAAGAAACAGAGCTCGTCCATCCTTACAATGTATTGCTTGCAAATCATTTTATCATCCAGAGTGTGTATTTTTTGATCCAAAGGATGTGAAGAAAATAAAAGATACTTATACATGTACTGTAAGTATTTTGCTTTATTAAACTACTTTGGTATGGCTTTTTAGTTTTATTAAGTCTTATAGTTGGCTGCATCAAGAAAGATTTGTTAACTGAGAGATTTATGGTAAATATTTTTTTTTAACATCTAGAGATGTTGCCTGGCAAATGATCCTGATGCCCTGAAAATTCGAATTAAAACAGTTAAACTCACTCCTATCTTGAAACTTTCATTTGACTGTCTTTTGAGGATCTTTTCATTTTTATCATTAACAGATTTATGTTGGCAAGTAATTACTGTATTGTGATTGTAATTGCTATATTGTGGTTGTTATAAAGTGTTGTCTTACGATGCACATCACAAAATGGTGTACTGGCCATTGCTCTTACCAGAAATTACAAAATGTTTCTTTATCTTGTTGTGTTACTTGTGAAACAGTGTCCCTCGTGTTTGTTCCACTTGGAAGCATGTGGCTGCACAACCATTGTTGGTAAGGTTTGCATGAAGTGTCTTTAGTAATTCCTTTAATTTTTATGAAATTAGTAAAGCTTTAAACTTTCTCTTGATGTCATGACAAATAAAATCATCTAGCATTGGCACGAATAAAGTACTGGGGATTACAATCCGGAAAGAGTTAATATATATTATCCTCATTTATTTTATGCTGTGCTCTTTTGTCTGGGGGTCAATTCAGGAGTAGGACAATAGTTGATGTATCATGATTATAGGGCAACAAAGCAATAATTGATCATCAGGATAAAGTAGATGATCAGTTTTACACTGTTGTGTTAAACCTAACTTCTCAATGACTAACATTTAGACCTACATCAGTTTTGGCAAGATGTTTTACTGATAATATATTGAATGGAAATTTTTTATAGTGGAAAAGAATTTGTTTTAATGGTGTCTTAGTTACAAACTGGGATATGGCTGAAAAGTGGTTAACTTTATTCTCTGTTGAAAGACTAGTAAGTCAAACACTGTCATCTTTTTCTATCTTCGTGCTTCCTTGCAATACTTTTCATACCATTTTTAGGATTTTCGTGGAATGGTTTTAGAAAGTAAAAAAGTTACAATATGGCATAAAATTACTGATTTACTTCACAATATGGAATATTTAAAACACTTGGATTTTGGTCAAGTGCCATCTGGTGTTCTTCATGACATAGTTGGCTCACTTCAAAGGTACCAGTATTAATATATAATTCTTTAACAACATGACAGGAAAAATTACTCTTTAAGCTGTGACTTTTTACTCATGACATTAATTTCTTAATTATCCTACAACTGTCCTACTCCACCCTATCATAACTGACAGAACGTTGTACAAACAACCCTTCCTCACCATATTGTAACACCACCATTATACCCCTTACTCCATTCCATCCATATTCCTGCCAGTATGATCTTTTCACATGTCCCCTCTCACAGATCAAACTGAAGTTTTTGAATAAGTGCTTGGTTTTATGTATTTTATGTTATTCAGTCTTGAAGTCCTCACTGCTGAGTGGATCATTGATGTTGATAGAGAAACAGATATTTGGTGAGAACAATCACACTCTATAATGCCAGTATCCCAGAGTCTACAGGCTTTATGGCATCATTGTAATTTCTTATTAGAATTGGAATGACACTTTATCAAAAAAGGATTCTAGAGAGAGCTGGGCTTCAAGAAATTACCAGTAGATATTGATAAACTGCACAAAATATATTAACTTATCAGTTATGTCATGCAAACTAAATAATATATTGATAATGGTTAGTGCTAACTGGGGTAAACATTTGGCATATTTATTTGAGTTATAATATTATCATTAACCCACAGGGGCAAGACTGCAAGGATTGATATTGGTAAATTTTCACACTTAAAAAATCTTAAAGAACTTCGACTGAGAGCAGCTTGTGCTGGACTTCAGTTGCCCATGTTTGCATTTAGTGGTGGCATGAATGGCTTGAAAGAATTAAACCAGCTGAGAAGACTGGTAAGCTAAGAATGCATCAAATTTTTCAGTCATTTGAATTATGGTTTGATGAAAATTTCTTTTATCCTCTAGGCTTTAACAACTTTCAAAGGCCTAAATTCTCAAGACTTTGAGTTTCTACAATGTCTCAAACGACTAAAAGATCTGGAGCTTGGTGATTGTTTGGAGTGGGATACTGAGGTTGGACCTGAAAAGTGCTGGTGTTTGCATTCTAATATCTTTTAATGTACAGTATTACCAAATTTCCCATGTTTAAATACACTCTGATAATCTTTAGTGTTGCAGACCATTAGAAAATAATACGAATTATATTGGTATCTTAGAGACCAGGTTTTTTCAAGTACCAGTACTAATAGTTCATGTATATATTATATATATATATGTATAGATGACAACAAAAGGTAATTCAATCCATTTTTAGACATATGAAATTTTGGGCCAATTAACTGAATTAAAACACTTGAGACTTGAATGTGGTGGCACAATACCAGACTCTGGACTACTGCTTGCTTTTTCCTCATTGAAGAAGTATGAACAATTGATATAAATTTAAAAAATACTGATTTGCAAGTGAATATTAGAGTTCTGAATCAGTTGGGAATATTAAAAGCTCGACATTCCTCTGAATTGCTTTTTGTGTAGCCTTGTTCATTTGGAATTGATAATGTTTCGAGTTCCAGACACAATTGGTGAGTCCTTAGTGGCAATGTCTTCATTAAAGTCTCTTTCAATATGGCCAGACACCCAAGATGAGCAGGTAAGAAGTTAACTTGAATGACATTTTAACTTATATTAATTCTACATTGGCCAATTTAGAATTCAATTTATTAACTACAGCACACCAGAGCTATACCTTGCCAAAAGCTGGAAATCATGAGATAAAATTTTTCCAATATATTTAGGTAACTTAACCAGCAATTTCATGATAAATTTTTATTCTAATGTTATTTGAGTAAACTGGATATTAAGTCTTGCAATAAGGTTTTAAAATAACCCCTAGAGATACCCTGGGGACAAGGCATGTGTATATACAGGTATTGTTATACTTCACAATAAACCATTTTAGTGCATATAGCAATTAAATACCACATCCTAAACCTTGGCTAAAATGATTAATTCAAAAAAGTATTTAACTGTCCCACAGGTACATAGAAGATAGCCTGTGTCAACATCAACCTTGTTAAGACCATGGGTACATAGCTATGTCTTTTTGATATGTGTCAGCACAGAGAATTGAGGGAGCCAGGGTTAATTGGTTCAAATTGCAAGCAATTGGCCTGGCATTCACCAGCTGGAATTAGAACAAGCTAAATTTACTGCCCATAGTACCTAGTATATTTTTGTCTTTTATGTCGTGTGAGTGTTTTTCTCTTCCAATATTTTTGCCAACTGAACAGTAATGTATGAACAGCAATACTCTTATAGTCTGTACATTAACCTTCATTAATTAGATATTGTTTCTGTAAAACATTCATGGAGTCTGGGAGCAGTTACTAATTGGCTGTAGACTTATCATAGATTTTAGTCGACAACTCTGTTACAGATTGATTTGGCATTTGTTTGAGCTATTAATGGCTACTTTCAAGCTATTTTTTCATCCAAAATCTAACACATAATTTACCGATTTTTTCTTCTCTCTTACTTGTTTTCTCTTACTTTGTTTTCTTGTTTTTAGGCCCCTCGTGTGAATACAAATTGTCTCTCTGCAGTAAGCTGCCTGAAGCACCTTCAGCTCTTAGATTGGGGAGTGTTAACAGATGAAGAACCAGATCAAGACTTTGCTAGAAATTACTTTACTTACTGTGAAAATCTTACAAAAAATGACCAACCAACAATATTGTTTTCAAAAGAACTTCAGCTGGCTCAGAATCTGTCAGAAGTAGTATCAACTACACAAGACATTGGATCAGGGAATATTATGCTATCAGCCCTTCAATTGAAGAAATATTTGTCCAAGACATTGTGCACAACATATGTCAGAGTTTTTCCTGTTCCCATATATTCAGTGCAAAGACTTTATTTTCTTTTGTAAAGGTTTACACTCACCTGAAAATTTAAGTTTGCCAAATGTCCAATTCAATTTTAGCAATCTAGATCAGTATGTTCATCCGGTGTAGTGAAGTTTAGTGAAGTCGTCATATTTTTTTCCTGTCAGCATGGTTAAAACAGATATCTCAATCTCACAATGATCACAATGGTCCAGCTTTCAACATCTGTGGCTGTACACTCCTTCTCTTTTTCTAGTACTTTCTTATGTTCAAGTTAAAAGATGATGTAGTGTTAGATACCAACACATGGTTTACCAATTCTGTGATGAATGAATGTAAAATCAGACTTATTTATTGAAATGATTCAAACATTTTGGAAACATAAAACTGACAAAGTTTGGGGTTTTTGTATTAAGTCTTTACTTTTATTATGTTGTTTCCTTTCTAGTGGGTTAAATTGTTTTTTTATTGCTGAATTTAAATTCCAATCCCTATCTGTGGCACACACACACATAACCAAGAGGTTGAGAGGGCATTGTTTTTCCCCAAAAATATAATTTTGAGCATCCACAAAAATTTACTCTAGCAAATAAAAAAAATGTAGCTTGTTTGCAGTATGCTATCAGCCCATGTGATACCCCACCTGAGTGGTGCAACTGCTGGGGGGATTGGGATGAAATATGCCCTAACACACATGCTCTCTACTTTTACCCTCTATCCTTTACACTCCTACCCCTGCCCTCTACTTTTCCACCCTCTACTTTTACACTCCTACCTCTCTCCTGTGGAATTCCTAATTGCACCCAAGGCAGGTTGACTATGGGCTTGTCTGGACACAAAGACCATTTGGAGTGGCTTGCTCATTAAATGTAATCCTGAATGTAATCCACACTGATTTTATTGATACGATAGATTCACATTTAACCACATTTGGTTAAATGTGAATTTATCGTTTCATATTACCCTGAGGATGGTTCTGAAGTAGAACTGATTTTATTGATTACACCGATTTTAAACTTAAAACTTTTCCCTGACTAACAGAAAATTTTATCAGCTCAAGTTAAAAACCTGTGGCAAAAATCTAACCAAGAGACCCCCAGGAACTCGGGAATGAGTAACTAATAATGAGGATTGCTAGGGGTAATGTAATTACTTGCTCGCAGTTGCTTATGGGTAATTTCTTTTGCTAATCTGGTGATCGACGGGACGACGACTTGGCAAGCACGAGGAAGCACAAATAACTACCTGTTCGGTTTCGTTTTCATTTCTCAATATTCACACCGTATAACTGAAAATACTTTGTGTAAACGATGTCTGGGTTCAGTCCTTTTGGTTTAAGTACTCTTGGTTCAATGAGCACGCTGGGAAATCTAGCTCAGTCTGCCCAACGACTTGATCGACTCAATGATTTGATGTCGTCAAGAAACCAGAACTCAAACTGGAATCGCGATAAACGAAGATCACTCGACGACGATTTTTTTGGAGGAGGTGGAATGATGGGAGGAGGAAATAGCAGGAACAGAAGATCCCTTTCGCCTCCAAGGGTAAATATGAAAGGCCCAACATTTATTTCGCTCTCTTTGTTTTCAGTATCTTTTCTTAGCCTAAGCTGTAGACATCTGTTGGCCATTTCTGCTCTATATCTATATTTAAGCATTTTGCTTGTTGAAGACTGACGTTGAAGTTATCTCCCCACTTTCTGAACCTACCCTTTATTTCTTATCTTTCTGAATTCCCACTTTACTCAATTTCCAGTTTTCTGATCTAGATACAATATTTCCTTACACTTCTGTAGAAAAGCAAGACATGGCTTTTCTTTACTTCCTTTTTACATTTTGAAATCTTTGCCTTTTTTTCCTGAAGAAGGGAAAAAAAATGCTGCCAGTGTTTTCAGTCATTCTTGTAAATCTTCTCATAAGTTTCTGTTTCTCATCTTCTGCTAACTTTGAATATCACTGCAATGTTATTTTGATGATGACAGGACAAAGCCTGTTTTCAATGAACCATGGTTATGGTATAAGCCAGGGGTTAATACAGGATTTGATATTATCACTAAAGGGTTTCAACTTTGAAAAAGTCATTTCATTGAAAAGTTACTGTCAGTGGATGTATTAAGCACTAAAGACCTGTGAATATGAAAACCTTTATCCAACAGAAACAGTAACTTTGCTGTAACTTCAGTTTGTGTTACTGAGGCATGATACCTGTGTTATCTCTCATTTTATCCAAACTTCTTTTTAACAAGTCCATCTTTTACCAGATGCCTCTGTTGTTTTTCATTATGTCCTTGTTTTCATATACTTCAGGCAGTATGTGGTTGTATATTACCACTCGGAAACACGATCTAAGGTCATAATGCTATCCTTATTAACCCCTGGAAATCACTGTATGCCTGGTTTATTTTAACTCTTGCAGAATCTCAAATAAATTGAAGACCTGTTGTGCCAGAAATGGTTATGACATCCAACATTACTTCACAGTATCACCAAATACTTTCTTTTAATGTTGACTTCAACAGCATTTTGATCGTGATGACAGACGCAACAGTCGACGTGATAGAGGCAACCAAAGAAGAAATCGGGGAAATGACAATTTTGGATCATCTGGTGGAGCAGGGATCTTGGGTGCTGCTCCAAGCTTAAATGATATGCCAGGTTCTTCATTATCAGGTTGGCATGCCTCTTACATGTGCCTTTGCAATGGAAGCTGCTCCACACCAGCTGTGTTTTTTTGTCAACCAAATATTGTATGTTATGTGCTAATGTTATGTGGAAACAGGTTTCTAAAGACTTTAGTGCTATTAAGATGGTTTTGATTTAAAAATTAGCGCTGGATGTTGAATGCCTGTGAAAGTGGCTTTTTGCTTGTTTATGTTAATGTTGAATCTTTAATTAAAAAAGTATTTGGTAATGGTCATTCTTATTTGAAGTTGGTTCTGGCCACCAAATGTAATTTAGCTGTCTATCAGGCCTTGAAGTTAATAATGTTATGCCAGTTTTCATTCATTCAAATCTCATTTCTACTTCCACTGATCTTTGACCAGATGTCCTGATGTTTATGCTCTTATGCAAATGATGTAACTTAAGCACTTTCTCCCAGAGCTATCAAACATCACCATAGCTTGGCCATGGAAATACTAAACTTCAAGGCCTGTGTTGTGCTGTTACCTGTCTTTCATAATTCAACATAATACAAACAATGGTGAGGTCTTATTACCTCTTTCAAACTGCAACTTTTACATACCATACTGAGTGAGTAGTTACAAACACATCAGTTGTGAATGTAGATATATTTGTTCATTTTTATTGAATAATACCAAGGAGCTGCTTTCTTTACAGTTGATGTCTTTAATCTGAAATTTATTGTTTCTGCCACCCTGTACCTGTAGTTATATTTATGAAAAGGTTATTGCAGTGTTCCTGCTATATGCTAGATCTTGCTATATTGCAGCTCAACAATTTGTGAAAAGAATTTGTTTCTGTTTCCGAAGGCTTAGGTGATATTGGAGGCTTTGGCCGTTCCAACTCGTGGAATGATCGTGGTGGTGGTGGTGGTGGTGTAACACAGTTGAACTCTCAGACTCAGCAACTCTTAAACATGATGCAGACACAGCAGCTGCTTGCAGCTGTCCAGGCTCAAGCCAACTTAGCCAACACTGGCCCTCCTAGCTTGATGCAAAGTCAACCCAGTCAAGGTTTCTCTAGGCAAGGAGGTCGAAATATGAATCACAGGAACTTCCAGGATCGCTATAATAGAAATGATCGCCCTCACTATGGAGCACAGAGACGCAGAGATGACAGAAAGAGAAAGTCATCTCCACCACGAAATCCAATTTCAAAACGAGAACGTAAGGAAAATAATTCCCAGCCAGCAAGGTTGGTGAAAACAGAATTCTGTGAATTATCTTATCCAGGTTGCCATAGCTGCTATGTTTTTGGAATTCCAATATTATTACCATGAAACATAAGTTGAATTGGTTGACATGGGTAGTGTCATTACACCAAAAATAGTTCACAACAACATTACTGGTAGTCTTCTGAGATTGGAAAATTTGCTTCCCTTCAGCACTTAATGCCACTAAGTGCTGATTATATATATACTTTAATACCTTCTTTCTTTGCAACTTTCTGTTGATGCACTTTACTATCAAACAATTGACAGTTGTGACTGGATATATACCATTCAACCATCAATACCAAAACTAAACCAAATGTTCAAGCCACATGTTTTGCATCAAGTCATATCTATGCAAGGTTTCCTACTTATGTGTATTGCAAGTTAGCATTTTAAAGTCTTGCTCCAGACCTTCCTATAAACTTTGAAGCCAGTGGCTGTGCCTGAAAAGTGGCTGACTGTGAGTAAAAGTGACCATAGCAACTGCTGGCTGGTAATGTTCTGAAGAGATGTACAATAATTATCATTTTTAAATACAAAGTTCCCAATTTCCAACCCATTTATGTAAGCTAAGAGATCTAGAAACTGACATTTAAAAGAGAGTTCAGATGTTACACCAAAATGTTTACGAATGTTGATCACCAACATCTGTTTAGTTACACATGTTGCTGAACAGTTATGCAAGTCAAAAGTCATTGAATTATGTTATCTTATGTTTTCCAAAGGAAACTGGTAGATTGTTGTCAAAGTGGGATTAAGTTAACTGTTAAGGTGGTACTTACTGCTGGTCCATAACAGGTTTCTTGTAGCACCCCTACTTTTGTAATAATTTGCATGTAAATACCTTTTGCTTTGTATAGAACAAAATTCTCTGGACTAATTGAAAAGTTATTTGAGTAAAACCTTATTCAGTATAGCAGTTGTGTTGGGCATGTCTGTGTGTTATGGGGTGGTGATTTTGTAGTCAGGATCATTCAAGTAATGTTCTGTTGTAGTTACAAACATTGTTACAAGCTATTTCTGATCCATTCTTGGCAGTTTTCAGATATAGAAAGGTTGTCAGTTGTACTGCCATCTGTTCTTACATATTTCAAGACCGATTGGTGCAACATGTGTTATGGTCATGAAACTTTCTTTAATTAATAAAAAAACTTGACACAGTGGAAACTTCACATTTTTTCTTCCAGCTGAGGGAAATTTCCAAATCTTAGTTGTTCACTAATTCTGTTTGGGCAGTTTGGTCAATTAATTTGTCACCCTGAAAACTATGACATACTGGCTATAATGAAATAGATGGGTGGAAATCTTCAGGAATCTTGTTACCTGCTCCCAAAACATTTTCTACCATATTTTACAGCATATAAGTCGACTTGGTTTATAAGTCAACCCCTTATTTTTTGACCAAAAAATTGTGAATTTTACAATACCCTGAGTAAGTTGAGCCCTTCAGATTAAATAGCAGATGGAGAATAGTTGTGCAGAAACTTTAATGGCAAATCTTTCAGAACAATTGCACATTTTAATATGGAAAATTACACAGTGCAGTTATTTGGTAAACATATTTCCAACTTACTCTACATTAAATATTTTACTAATTTCTCATCTGCCCATTTTGCTTGATGGTCTTGGAGTTCAGACAAGTGACACTTTGATCCACAATCGACACATTTTGTCTTTGGTAACTCTTTTAATTTGTCAGGTTATTTCCAAGAGTCTTGAACAAGTGTCACATTAACCCAAATTTGGGGCCAGCAGCAGAGTTGTTTGAGTTTCAGGAAAGTTAACAACCTTTAACTTACTTGGATCATGCTTTCGTACCTTGTAGTTTTGGAGGCTTGTTTGTGTGTTTACTGTGTAAGCACAAAATTTTGAACGAAATACCATGAATGTGTCAATGATGTATTGATTCATTAGCTAAGGTCTGACCAGCCATTTTTGTGACTGGTAGGAGGACTGGTACTAGTATATCTGTTATACAATTTCAACAATTTTATGTCCCTTTGTATAAGTCAAGGTTGACTTTTAGACATGAATTCTGAGTCCTAGAAAATTGACTTATATACCGTGAAATACAGTATTGGCAGATCGATATCATCTCATCATTACTTTGATAAGTATACCAATCAAGTACCACTTTCATCACTGTTAAACTATATTACAGTACTGTTTTCATGATGCCAGTTTGAGAAATGTTGATCATTGTTGTGGGAAAATAAAGAAAGGAATGGGAAGACAATATTAGATCACATGCTGTATAAGTTCACAATTCTAAATCATCTCTTAGGTCTGACAAGAAAGATCAGAATGCTAAGAAGACTGTCGCTAAAACTGACAAGGACAGTGGTAAAAAAGATGCAAACAAAGAAAGTAAAACAGCTAAAGGTAAGATATTGGTTTTTCTTCACATTGTGTTTCATGAGCAGATTAAAAAATGCTAGGCCTAAATAGATGTCTATTTCTCTTATTAGAAGCCAAAGATCAAGAAAAAAAACCAGAAGATGAGGCTGAGGAGCAAAAAGTTCCATCAAAGAATGCTGCTGGTGAGGATATTAATGCCTTGGTGTCAGCAAATTTTGATGGAAAGCGTTACTGGTGTACCTTGTGTAAGATTGTTTGTTTGAAGTCAAAGGTAAGGGTATGTCAAGCAACAGAAATTACCATTGAAATATGTAACAAGTAGCTTTTTAAAAAATTATAAAATGAGTGGCTTCTTACAGAAACTCTAATTGGCCTGGAGTAGTGTTTAGATAACTCTTTAATGCCTATCATTTGTCCCTGTGATGAGTAAAATTGTGTGGCATTAGCAATAGTAAAATACTAGAGTGTACAATATAAAAGAAAGGAAATTCCTAAAAACAAGGTTATCTTATAACTTAACTGATCTAGAAACAGATTTGTTGATGTTTTGTGAGTAAATCACAACTTGTTTTTCTCGCCACGTGCTGCATATCATCAATTTTGGTAATACTGAGTGTGTCCTTGTCTGGCAAAAGGTTAAATAAGAGTCTTCATGACTTGCAAACAATCTTTGGATATTTAAGACATTTGCCAGTTGCAAATATAAATTTAGTAGAAAAAATTGTTAATACTACATCTCTGGTCAAAAATAATTTGAATATTAGTTATTGTAAGAATTCACCTTAGTTAGGTGGGGCCTCATATGAAGGAAAGAATGAGCCTTGAGCCCCCACTTGATAATTTGTACTGGAAACCCTTCCACTGGTTAATAATTTGGCCCTGTGATTCTATATTTCTCTTGCAAAAATAAAATTCTTCTGATGTATGCAGGAATCTTGAAAATACAATATTTTGTCCCAGCAGCTCTCAACGTTTATGTCTTACCTGTTCTAACTTATCTGTTTACTGTTCTACACATAGAATATTTACAAACATTATCTCAGCAAACGTCATGTTAAAGCAGCATTTGAAGCACAGGGAAAGAAATTTAATCCTGAAATTATGAAGGTAAAAACTTGGGCATTTTGTGCCAGATAGTGTTTGATTTTGTTAATTTTGCACCTTGTTCTTTTGTCATACCTTACAGCTAGGGGAACTCCCTACATGTAGTGACTTTGAAGCATTTTCGTCATAAAGTAGTTATCCAGTCCTTTTCCAAACTGCACATTGCTAGACACCAATCTACTGGGACATGACTGATTGAGCAATTCTGGTGTGAACTATTGACTGCTAGCCCTTCAGATGGACAATTTTATTGACCTAACTTGCAGGTGGTGGAAGTTTATCCAATAGTTTGCTTGCTAGGTTCCTTACAAATGTAGCTTTAATAGTTATAAAAAAAATCCTGAAATCCTAAGTTTGAAACTCTGGGAGGTTATAGCTGGATATTTTGCACTGCCATTTACTACCTCGAATTTCTTGCTTTCAAATACAGGAGCAAGCAGCTGGAACAGAAAATGTTGGAAAAGAGGAGTCTAAATCTCAGGACATAACACAGTTGTTGAAATATGTTTGCAACACCAGAAAGATTGCCAGGAAGGAAAATAATGATGTATATATTTCATCACAGACTGAGTGCACTGTAAAGATCTCTGATTTTGCTGCCAAACAGGATTTTATGGGTAATCTGATTATTCCAGTTTATTCACTATTGTAGATTATGATCATTATTTATTATTACTGTTAAATTATTACCAAATACTGATTAAAACAATGAGGAATGATTGCTAATTACTCAACATTTAGACCCACTTGATCTCAAGAACATTAGTTTTCTTCATGTTGATTGTTACTGTATTTGCCTGTTGATTGCATAGTTTTTTGAAGTTTTTTCTTCTTTGCTTCTACATTGTTTGGTTCTCATGCTAAATTTATATATCTTTACCAACCAGGTTCAGAGTTTGTGAAAGCAATTTCTGGCTTCAAATGTCAGCTTTGTAAAGTGTTCTTACGCTCTGGCCATGATGTCCTTCAGCACATCCAAGGGAAAAGACATAAGAATAATTATGAGGTATGGCTCTAACACTGGGGCTTCATATTCTGCTACATTTAGCTGTCCAGTATCAAATTCAAAAGCTCAGTATCTGCCACTTTCTTTGATATCTAACGAAAATGTATTTTAAAGTATTGTTTATCGATAAAAATTATGAAAGAAAATGCACTGACAGAGCCCCCGAGAAACTGACTTGTTGGAGTAATAACCCATTCATTATTTTGTCAAGTCGGCTTGCTTGTAAACGTTCGCTTTTATAAATCTGAAGTTTGATGATGACTTTGGATTGAATTTTGAGTTTTCAAAATTCATTTTCTGGTTATGTCTCGTCCTGTAGGTGGCTTTGTGTGCTATGATATTCATTTATTTTAAATATGGTTTAAAAGGTGTATCTCAAAGAACATTCAACCTACCCTGACACGCAGCTTCAAGTTAATAAGAACCTGGTAGAAATCTTGGAAAAACAAGAGGGAAAAGACGTATTATTGTTTGAAATAAAGAACGACGAGCCAGTTGATGGTGCCCAAAAGGCCGAAGAAACAGAGGAAAACTGCAAAATGGAAGAAAATTTGGACGAGGTTTGTTTATTTAATTTTTTTACCCAACCGTTATGATCTGGAATGCAGGACTGGAGGTTTGATAACCCTATTTTCTGAGGCGTCTCCCCTTTTATTGTTAAACACACGTGTGGGAGCTTGGCGTTATTGTGAACGGCACGTGAATGTTGGTCAAGTTCGTGTTCTATGAAAAATGATTTGTTGAGCCTCTCTTAATTTTAAAGATTGAAATTTCAGTCTATCTGTCCCTAATTCCAGACTTTCACAACTAGTTTTACCCTGAAAACGTGTGTATTTAACTTTGATGAAACCGAATGCTTTTTCAGGATGATGCAGCAGCATACAATATGGATGATTTTGATCCGGCTGATGATCCTAAACTTGCGGGTGATTCCAATGTTGCTGATGATTCTGTCGTGCAGGATGAGCGAGTTGTTGAAGAGAGTGGAGTGTTGGAAGCACCTCGCGATAACGAGGAAGAAACCGAGGAAGAAGTTGAAAAAAGTTTGCTCAACGAGGATGAAGGGGAGCGAGAAGACGTGGAAGCTCTAGATGATGATGATGATGAAGATGGCCAGGAAGAACAACTGTTAATGACACCTTCAGAGGAGAAGGTACGCAGTAGGCCGAGTTTAAGCACCTTTTCAATCAAGATATCCAGCCAAAAATAATTTATTGCTGTTCTGTGTTAATGTTGTTGCAGCTTGAGACAAGAGTAAATGGCTGCCACGTTTTAACGCTAATAGAGCTATAATAATACCACGATTACACTAGTTTTCCTTCTTCTCGGGAGATAATATCCCTCATCGTGCAAACCTTCGTAGTTCTGCCTAAT
The DNA here is from genome assembly GCA_036872915.1 of Nanipora kamurai. NCBI lineage: Eukaryota > Metazoa > Cnidaria > Anthozoa > Scleralcyonacea > Helioporidae > Nanipora > Nanipora kamurai. The sequence goes on from JBAHVQ010000104.1 coordinate 818,295, forward strand.
GCGTGCTTAGTAAGGTAGTATTTATATATTTCACGTCAAAATCGGGTCGTCTTGGTTCGGATATTAGGAAGTTCACGTAAACACGACGGCAACGTCCCGCACGACGTGTCCTCACAAAAGAATTTTTCTTTCTAGACAAAGAGAGTGGATAATTTTTAATACCTAGGGTATCCTCTTGGTTGTAAACACAACGTGACTGGAAGGTTTTCCAGATTCACAAGACGACATCAACACTTACAGCGTAGAAAACGTTTGGCATTTTTCATCGAAAAACGTTAGCATACAAACTTCGATGACTTAAAAATTGGAAGACAACGTCTGCATGTGTCCACTGACTGAGTCGTTAGGGACATAAGACTATATAATTATAACATGATCAAAATGGCTAATGTATAGCAAACTGACTGTCGGTAAAAATCATTTTCATGACGCTAAGTACTGAAATGATAAGGATTGAATGACTGTGGAAACGGTTTTGCCCTAGGCGTTTTGAAAAGGGTGACTGGAGAGGGGATGAAAGGTATTAAGTGGCGAACCAGCCCCATTTCTCAGAGCATGTTGGGACATTTGCCTCATGCACGTGGTTTGTTATTGAATTAGAGATGAGATAACTTTCCATGCTCACTTTAAATTGTTGACTGTTTGCAATTTCAAATAACGTGAACGTACAAACTGCAATGACTAAAAAACGTTGGAGTGATAGAAAAACGATTATGTGGAGTTGAATATAACGGCAATGATCCATGATTTCCTTTCGATTTTTAAACTTTAATTGCTTTGTTTGTTACCGTCGTCGTCGCAGCTTGCGTAAGCTTCCCGTTGCCTCTGGGCAAGCGTGATGGGAAAGTTAGAACAGCTCGGAAGTTGGCGGGGGCGCAGGGCGTCCCCGGGGTGAAAAATTTCACAACCACCCGGTATAGACCTTTTGCAGCAAGGCAAAAATAACTCATGAGAATGAAAAACAGGAGGGATTTCCAAAACAAAGAGACTATGCACTGGATTTCGCTTGTTCACCAAGCGGCTCAGATCTATCGTTAGGACTCGTGAACACATCTACGTAGCGACTGTTGATCATATTTTCTCGCTTCGTTTTCCAGATACTGTTCTTGGAAACCTCGGAAACGAATCCGGAAGAAGGTGAAACAAAAAAATCTGAAGAGGAAACGAAAGAAGAGGCCGACCAAGAGGATGAAAAGGAAGTCGTCGAAAGTGCGTCAGCTACATCTGACCATAGTTGCAAAGAGGAACCGGAAGAGGAACCGGAAGCTCAGCCGGAGGCTCAACCGGAAGCGCCTGTACATGGTCGGCGAAGTACAAGAAGAGGCCGTGGCCGTGGTCGGGGTGCAATCACAAGAGCCACTCGTGGAAAGAACACGCGAAGGAATACTCGGGCTGCAAGAAATGCCAAAAAGGCCGAGGAAGTTGAGGAGAGCGTAGAAGAGCCGCCAAAAGAGACGAATGAAGACATCGGGTTTATTGATGGTTTTGAAGTTATTGACGAAATTGTCGGAGGTGAAGAAGAGGAAGATTAGACAGATGAAAGTGCCATTTTTAACGAATTTTGAAATTCACGTAGTTTTTGTAGATCGTAAAGATTTCAACTAAATTGCTTAATGCAAAGCAGTTTTATAACATTCAATCATTTAATTTCTAGCCCGAGGGATCGTATATTCTGAGGTTAAGATTTCGTCAGTAAACTGCGTAGAAATATAAAATCTTCCACTAAATATTGCCTCCTTGTGAACGAGTTAGTTGTAGGTGTCAAATGTGTTTTATTAAATTGTTATGATGTTTTACTGTCAAATGGTAGTTGTCCTTTTTGGATTGGTTGCGCACAAACGTATCGTTTTCAATGAAACCTTTTACGAAAACACTGCATCATGGGTAATCACGATTAAATTGAAGGGAAATACGGGAAAGGCTATTCCACACTCAGTTTATGTCGTTGCTTCATGTTTTAGCAGACATTTTGGGATTTTACGTATACCAACCATGATCCAAATACAAAATCTGACCCTAACCTTTCCCAATATTATTCCTTTGAAACTAAGGGTGAAAATTTCCGCTGATGCACGCTGACCAGAGGAGTGAAAGTGATTTAAAATGTAAAGTTGCTGCAAGATTTTATTTTTGTGTACTTGTAGTTGCTCCTGTTTCTCCAATGATTTAACGTCAAAACAGACTGAAGATAGGAGAGAAATTAGGAAGACATGCCAATGAATTTAGATCCACCAGAAGCTGTTTGCGGGATGGAATGTTTACAGCGAAATGCATTTAAAAAGACCGTTTCTGTCCCTGGACTTCGAGTTCAGGGACAGTTTTGCTCCATTATGTTGAAAAAGTTGAACAATTGTCTGCTAAACCAGCCAAGACTAAAAAATATTGTACCAGATACAGACGGGGATTTGAAAAAGAAAATTGTCCTTTTGAACTCTGATGCGAAGTTTGATGCTGAACAAGTAAGCTTATTGAAGAGCTGTGAATGTGAGGAATTGGTATATGAGTTGAACCTGGGTTATGAATACTGGACTGGTGAACAAGTACTGCGTGCTGTACTGCCAACAGATATTGTGGAAATAACTACAGCATTTGAAACAGTGGGTCATATAGCTCATATGAACTTGAGGAATTGTCAATTAAGGTATAAAAAACTTATTGGTAAGTTGTAAAAAGCTGGTTTGTGATTGGCTTGCCAAGGATATTAATAAATACATATCTAAAGAGTAGAAAATTTCTTGAATGTTTGTGCTGTGATGGAAACATAAATAAATCATTTTAATAGGATAAATAATAAAATGAAGCTGGTGGTAATGATTATATATTGGTATGGCATCATTCTTTTACCTAATTCTTATTCATAACTCTAATACAAAATATATCTGGACAATGCTATTATCCCAGAAAGCTTGCTAGGATATGTAAGATGTAAAATACTTGACAAAAAAGAAACGTGAGTTGTTTTTTTTTCCCAGTAGTTATGGTGAAGTTGGGGGATTTTAATGTCCTCACTTTCTTGTCTTAGACATTTAAAATGAGATAAACCATAAAATAATCTAGTCTTTGTGCCAACTAAAATACTCTGCTCAAAAAATATCCATCTTAAATGAGTATTACAAAATATCTCCCTAACAGTAGACTAATTGAACAAATAAAAAAACTTATTAGTTCCCAGTGTTTAAAAGGTAATTAGCTTATCCATTTGCTCACCCCAGTTCCACCTCTCATCCATATCTCCACCATTTCACTTCCCTTTATATCTTCATTTCACCTCCAACTTATATTTGTGCTTGATACTCATTCCCTAGTTTATTATGCAGTTTCACCCCATATTTAACCATTTGGCAGCTAGAGACACACTCTAGTATTTTACTTTGGCTAATTCCAAACAATTTTACATGTCAAAGCAATGAAACTTGACTGCCAAAGTATTAACTGTCATCCACTCTCTCAAACACTTCATACTCAACCCTTCTTATGCAACCACCAACTTACCACCTTATATCAGCTTATCATTCCATCCCTGCCTAATGTATGTTACCAGTATTTTTACCTAACCCCACTCCATACTCAGCTGCACAAGTGTTCACCTCTGCCACCATCTGATCTCGCTTTAACCAAAGCTCACTGATTTATTATTTACGGTATGCCACATATTTATCTCACCTTTAACTCAGTCCTACTGTATATCACCCCAATCTTATAAACCCCTGTCCTTCCCTCCTTATATGTCCTCTTAAGTAGCTTAATGACTGGTGTAGAATCCTAGATTTTGTGAGATTCCTTGAAAATGTGTTGGCATTTTTAATCTCTTATCTACTTTTGTAGGTCAAGTAATCTTGGATAAAAATTCTCCTCAAATCAAAACAGTTGTAAACAAAGTGGATACAATTGATGAGACATTTCGTTTTTTTCACATGGAACTGTTGGCAGGGGAAGATCAAATGGTTACAACAACCAAAGAACATGGTTGCTTATTTTCATTTGATTTTTCCAAGGTTTATTGGAATTCCAGACTGCAAAGTGAACATAAGCGTCTAGTTGAAACGTTTGGCAAAACTGATGTGATCTGTGATATGTTTGCAGGCGTCGGTCCATTTACCATTCCTGCAGCAAAGAAAGGTTGTGTGGTGTATGCAAATGACTTGAACCCTGAATCATTTTCATCGCTGAAGGAAAACTGCAAACTGAATCATGTTGAGCAGAATGTCTATTGTTTTAACATGGATGCAAGAGATTTTATAACTAGTCTTGTGACAGAGAAGGAGACATTACCCATAAATCATGTCATTATGAACTTACCAGCAACTGCTGTCCACTTTCTTGATGTTTTTAAAGGACTTTACAGTACATCTGCACATCTTGAAAGCAGTTGTTTTCTAAAACTTCCAACTATCCATTGCTATTGCTTTTCTAAGGCTGAGAATCCAATATCAGATGCAAAGCATCAGATTAAATCAACTTTGGGTGTGGATGACTTAGAAAAATGCCTGGTGTACAGAGTTCGTAATGTTGCGCCAAAGAAGATAATGTTATGTATTTCTTTCACCCTACCCCATTCATTAGCATTTGACAAGAAAAGCTTGCCAGCCATGATGAGAAAAAGGCAGCAGCCAAAAGAAGGTGAGACTATTGCTGAGCTTAACAGTAGTTGTTTTATTGCGGAAGTATAACACCAGAGTATGGAGAGAATGTTAGGAATTATTCAATGTCAAATCTTTTCATGCTTGTAGTCACTAATGCATTTTGGTATAGCACTGTGTGGGATATTGAAACTTGGGATATTTATTTATAACAGCCCCCCCCAATCTATTATATATTTTACTGTCCACAATTTAAATACTTGCACTTGTTAACTTCCTTTGCTGGCTGCTCTAAATAGACTAGAGTTTTTGCTAGAGTTACAGAACAACAAAATTGTTCAAGGGCAGAGACATACATACAGGGGGGTTGAGGGATTTCAGCCACAAAATTTCATCAAGACTGAAACATCTGGCATACAATTCATGCAAACTTTGGTCTGGTACATTGGGATGAGTGGAGAACATAATTCAGGCAATTTTTAGTAAGGAGAATATTCAGGGAAAATAGTGCTGGATACTTCCACATCAAAATGGCTTGTCTTTGTCTACATTACTCTGTCTTTGTATAAATTATTTTCACTCCCACTGCCCTTATCATCATCTTTGTCTCTGACTCTACTGCACTTTTGTTTCCATATCTGCTTTATTCACTTGTTTCCACTGACCCTTCCCAATCTGGTTTCTGTTGATTACGTCTCATCTCTCTTCTTCCCTTTGTACCTCTTCTTTTCCAAGTCTTAGTCCCAACCTTGACCCATGTTGTAATCCTCATCCTCATTATATTTTGTTTGCTTATTCTTGTCCTCTTAGTTGTCATCCTTCTTTGGTGTAGTTCTCTTTGCCTTTGTTGACACTCTTCTCAATATTTCTCTGTTTACTGCCTTTTCTCCTGCCCTCACCATGTAATCTTCTTGCTCCTTCTCATTCTTTCAGTGCATCAATTCAGCTACCTGCAAGATGGTAAACTGACGTTGGGTGTTCATGAAGTAAAACTATAGCTGAAATAATGAGACATTTTACTCCTCTCTTCAGAGGTCTCTTCCTTACAATATGTACATATTCTACAATTACACAAACCCAAAAGACGTGTATAAGTTTATAACGTCCCGTTAATTAGGATATAGACGAATACTGCTGTACAGTACCCAGATGATGTGGCGTGGTCTAGGGAACTAGAGGAGATCATAGGGAACTTTGTTGGGAAGCTGTAAATATTTCCTGTCAGATGTATTTCAGTTTTCCACCGAATCTACTCCACTTTTTTTATGCCAAAAATAGTTTAGAAAAAATAATGCAAAAATTGGTTGAAAACTTTTCAAGCATAATTAAAAGACCTGTTTGCTATAAAATACGCGTTTTAATTGTGCTGGTAAAAACATGCGCGCAATATAAATGCCCACAGTATTTCGTCGCTACTGCGATCGAAACTAATTCACTTTGTTGAACTTTGTTAAAGAAGTAGAAAGGGAGTAATGCGTTCCAGTTTGACTTAAAAATTTTTAAAACTAAGCACTTCTCAGAAACCGCTGTGTTTCTCTGTTAACACTCCTAATGTATACTGTACTTTCGTGATTAAAAGTTTGATACAAATAAACAAACTAAAATCGACCATCTTTACATTAGTATCAAACTACGTTGCATTTATTTTCAAGCCAGATGAACGTTGAGAATGAAATTATTTCTAGTCAAAACACGATATTGATATTGAAAATTGGTTTTTCACACAAACGAATTTTTTGTATTCCAAAAATAAGTGGTATATTTGTACCTGACTTGTTAAATTTTAACTTTTTCAGTCGAAACGTCTAGATTTTTGATATTTTACAAGCCAGTGAAAAGTGTATTACTTCTTTTTGGAAAAGAATTACATGTCTCACTGTAATTTTAATATTTTGAACTTTTTCTAATTATTCCGTAATATTTCACGGGCAAATCAATCGACAGATCATGGAAATAATTTATACAATGCTTGTCTTTAACCAGAAGTGTTTATTCCCACCTTACACGAACCATTTTTTCATTGAAGTGGTACCTGAAAGCATTCATTTATTTATTTCATGTTATAACATTTAGTACAGTTTGTCGCTGTCGTGTGCATTTCAATTTTTCATCTCATCCTGCTCTGCAAACATCCCAAATGTTTGATGTACTGGCGAAGCCATTGGGCCATTTTTTAATGTCCGTAAAAAATTGGCGTTCATTGTGTCAGTCGTGTTCAATATCGCTCTATTACTACGCGACCAAACCGTGAGAACAAAGCTGGCGACTACGGGTTAAATGACTTCGTTTAGACAGCAAGAACATAATTGCAAAAGGTGCTTGATAGGAAATATATTGTATTTTTTTTAAAAAAATACTATTTATTAGAGCAAACATGCCATCAATGGAGAAACTTCTCAATTCTGCCGTCATTGGTTTAATGTAATATAACGGCTTAGTTATGCGAATACTAAGTTCGTAGCGCCATATTCCTTCACTGCTTCATAATATCCTAACGTTTAGTGTTACTACGACGGTTAACTGAACACAACATCCTTTTACTCTGTTAAATTCCTTACTTGATTTAGATCAAGTCCAATCGTAAGTGTGTACGAAATGCATTTTAAACTTCACAAGACCTGTGGTCATTTTGAAACACGAGTTCTTTCAAAATTAGGGATCATATAGTTCACAGTTTTCTCTTTGGTGAAATTTGACTCCTTCAAATGCCAGTTTCATTTCAGACATATTGTATCCTCGATATATTACCTTACGACTGCTGGATAATCGTAACTTACCGGGTACACCGCTCAGGCAATTCACAATGTATTTTGTATATTAAAGTTTCATAAAGCATTTTTTAAATATCTAAGCATGTGGATTCTTTCTGACATCATAGATAGACTTTCATAGCTTTTGTCTTCGATGGATTGGATGTTACGGTCGTATTAGTTTTCGATTTCTAACATATTATTTTCTGTGAATGGAGATCGCTTTCCACGTCAGGTCACTCTTGAGTCGGAAATTCATCTTTAAAACGTGAGTTATTAAACAACGTGCTTTGAGTCGTGCATTTCGCCTGTCATACTACCATGTGTTGTTTTCGTGTCCTTTCATTGTTCGAGGTGTTTCTAATTGTTATCGATGTTCTTTTTGTACCACGAGGAACAACTCTTACTGTTCTGTCATTATACATGTAACACACTTACATACAATCCTCATTATCAGTAATCATTCATTATATTATTGTTTTTACACTTTCTAAGGTTGTCGTTGAACATATATGGTTTATTGTTCAGTTCGTTCTCTGCCTGCTTCGTCTCGCTTGTGATTGTGAATTTCCTGCCTTAAAACGAAGTCTGTTTTCTCAGCTTTAGTATGGTGAACTATACCGAGAGGTGAAGCTCTGATGTATGGAGTATCCCCATGAACGCTGATTGACTTAGAGTTATATTTTGTCAGACTAAATCGTTATCTGTCTATTACAACATTTTTCTGGTACCGAATGCAACGTGATTGTAGAAGAAGCTAATTGTTCCCCGAGTATATTCTTGCAAAGATTGTTATCCCAAAGTTTTTATTTATGCACCTATGCTCATTTCAGCCAATGAGGTTAATATCTCTTTCAAAGAATTTTTTATTGCGCATGACACTTGATTTGAAGTGGAGATCTGAAAAATTCGTGAATACCTCTGTGGTTAAGAATACATGCTCATTTTCTTCTCATTTCCAAGATTTTTATTTGCTAATAATTGACAAACACATGCCCTTCTGCCATATGTATGATTTATAAATGTATTACTATATACTGGCTCTTCTGTGTGATTAAACAAACGAAAAAGACCGTGTGTTACACATATCTTCACACACACACACACACACACACACACATATATATATAGATATAGATATATATAAAATTTATGAATAGTTCATGAGAAGAACACAAAGGCAATCACTACCAAGACGTGGTTTGGATATCTGAGGAAGAAACAACATAAATTAAACCAACTTTCACTTCGGTTTTCTCTTTAAATACTGATTCTTTTGAGATGCAATATCATACACTCGATAGTCATGTTTCGTCAAATATCCAAACACCTTGAAGTTTGTAAAAATCCTCGGTTAACTCCTTGGTGTTTGGATATACTGATGAAACACTCCTTCCGGTGTGTGATATATTACTTAAAATTAAAGTGCAGTGAATTAAAATTGGGCAATGTTCAGCGACCTACATAAATCAAAAGGATCAGGAAACACCGAAAGGTTAAGATAGGAAAACTAACATTTCTAGTGAAGGTTTTTCGTCGGAGATATATGTGTCGGAAACGTAACTTTAGCCATTTTAATAATATGTGTATATATATATATATCAGGCCAATATTTTTGTTGAACATGACAATGAACTGTTATTTTTGCTACTTAAAAGGCACAAAGTTGTAAAAAATATTTTGAGGACACTTCTACAACAAACCATATCATAAGCAGTCTAAACCCTATAGTATTTGGAAGATGGCCTTTTGATTCGCCACGTTTACATAGGTTTATTTTCAAACAGTTGGTTTCTGTCACCGTTAGAATGGATCGAATGTGTACATGGACAATATTTGTTCGTTTTCACTTGCCTTGGCCATTATGGAGGAGTATGTTTTACCATATTTAATTTTTTTTCCACTTGACAACTAATGAAAAGATATAATGTGGCAAGCGAATTAAAAAAAATCTAATTTATAAAGCCGGAATGGTTTTGAAGTGATTCAATTTGGACAACAAAGCAGTCACAAACTGTAACTATTTAAACTACGGTCAGAATATTTCAAAGCTGAGTTGTATTAACATTGATTCGATTTTGACACAGTTTTGAATGGAGGCTTTTATATTTTCCAATTTTTTCTCTGTCGTTAAAGAGAAAATACGAACCAACTTAAACTGATTGTTTTTGGAATGAAAAT
>JBAHVQ010000104.1:846079-865686 GCA_036872915.1 Nanipora kamurai
AATTTGGTTGTGATGTTGTCTTGGTATAACTTGCATTATGAGAAACATTCCATACTCCCCTGAATGGAAGGGCAGGGTTGGGGTAGGAGTGTTCTAACCAAATTGGCTGATAGGCAGACCAGATGGTCATTGCATAATTAAGTTTACAGGAGATTGGGGATTGGCAGGGACACCTGCAACATCATAATATTTACATACACCAAGAGTGCTGTGTAGGGAGTGACAAATGACATGTTTAAGACCAATGGGTGGGGTGGGCAGCTGTCCAAAACTAATTTTTTATGCATACTTTATTTAGGTGTGGTAGATTGGTTATCAAAACCATAGGTATGAGGCTGTAGAAGGTGTAGCTGCGACTATTGCCAGGTTAAATGTCCTCTCCAGAAATGGCAGTTTGTACCCGTGGGGGTACAAATTAAAATAAATGGTCTTAACTGAGATATGGTATTGGTCCAGTTTCAGCAAATTCTGTAAGATCCCTTAGAGGGTAGTATCAGGTAGCACAATACATCTTAGTTAGGGCCGGATATTTTTTACTTCCAGTCAGAAATGCGTATGATTTATGCTGAATGCTACGGTTCATTTTGGTGTACCTTAGCAAAATGATATCGCTTAAAAATTTCGAGACTTACGCAATTCCGTTACTCATCGTTACGACTTCGGAAAGGTTTCGGTACATGTTATTTTTGTTTGAGCACGTTCCGTCACTTTGTTTTTCCCATGTCTACTTCCATATTGTCATTGGCTTGTAGCTTTTTCTGGAAATGACGAGTCTCAAGGTAAATCATTGCAAGGGAGCTTATTATTTTCAATATCAAAAGCTTATTCAAACCTGCGATAGTCTTTCATTGAGACTTACGGACAAATTTGTGGATAAGAAGTTCTCTTCCTCTCGCTCGTTGAACTGCAAAGATCTGGTTGGACATTTTGGATGCGTGAATGCAATAGAGTTTTCGAAGAAAGGTGGAGAGTATCTTGTATCGGGTAATTAAACTGCCTAACGTCTTGTTCACAAGCCGATGTTCAGATAGTTAATATCGTACATTTTTGACTATGTATTTCTGGCTTATACTGTTGCAGGTGGCGATGACACAAGAGTTTTGGTTTGGAAATTGGCAGAAGCTGTAAATGGAGAAACAACAGCAAGATGTCTTAAAAGAACCCACCTTTCAAACATATTTTGTGCTTCATTTGATAGTGAAAACGAACACATTATAACTGCAGGTACGACAATGATTAAAAACAATTAGCTATACCTAGTTACATAACAGTATGGTGGAAATAGTTTGTAAAATTAACGAAGCAAATTGGTAACTTCTTTACCTATCAGCCCACACTAACCATACTTATTATTGCTATATATTTAAAAGGGAAATTTCTCTTTCACTCTCCCACCCTTTTTCTGGGATTGAAAAGTTAGGATTTATCTCACCTGGTAACTACAGAGTTCCACAGCAGATGTATTCTGACGAAATCATTGAGCCACATCCAGTCAAATGATGGAAGGTACACTTGACTGAAAATCACTGTTAGGTATCCCATTTCTAATCAAATCACTTGTTCATTTTATATGTAGGAAATGATGATCAGATACTAAGACACAATTTTGAGACGTAAGCATTGCATTATTTTATCTTCTATTCTTTCAGCTGTATATTTATCAAGAAAACTGCACCATACTGTAGGTCCCCCAAAAGTCATTTGTTTATCATCCCTGCCTACAGTGCCATTTGCACCTGCACCAATTTTTAAATTATTTTTTAAAATTTCAAGTGTGATGTATTGTCACTTGTCAACAATAAAATATATGTAATGCTCATTTTCATCAGGTGGCAAACTACCAATGGACAACTGAAAATGAGAACAGAATGTGATCAAGGCATCTTTGACAGTGGTGCTACTGGGACAGTCAAATGGTGCAATTGCCCAGCCTATTAGTGGGACAAATTCTTTATCATTGACAAAATATTGCATTTTTTCAAGAAAAACCTGATGGTACATTTTTTCTTTGAACAAGTCTGCATTTTTGGCATGTTTTCTTGGCTTTTAATTGAAATATTTTCTTTGGGAGGTTATGGAGCAGACAACCTGACTGGATCCCAGTTTTCACTTTTCATTCTCTTCTTTAAACCAAGCATGATGATCAGTAGACATAAGAATGATGGTGTTGGAGATTAGATAAGGAATATAGAAAAAATGTCACAAAAACACTTTAGTGACATGACTTTGCTTGTAATTTTAAGACAAAAGTAAAAGAATTCAGTTTTGCATGGTAATGGAGAATTTCAAGTTACCAACTAGATACACTAATTGTGAGACTTTTGGTTTTGTAAAGAGAATGATGTTTTCAGTGAGCAAACTGAAGCTAGAAATTTTCTGTTATGATGTATTATAAAAGAAATGGCACAATGTTTATTGTCTGAAGCCAAAAAACAGATGCCTTTGTAAGGCTGGAGCTCCACCAAAAAATTGATAATTCCTCTTGGCTATTGTAATGAGCAATTGTTATTTGCACCCATATCTTGTCTGACTATCATACAAAAAATGAAACATATCTCTGATATAAGGACAATAGTTAATGTTATTATGGGTTAACTTTTAGAGGAGACCTGGAGACATGTCTCACTGCTACTGATGCAACATATGATGTGTGTATTCATCCTGAGAATGATAATGTTTTCATCACTGCTGGGGAACAAGGAACAATTGATCTGTATGATGTGCGTGCACCTTCAGGTAACAAATGTAAATGACCAGCAACTTTCAAGGTCCCAAGTTTTGGTCTGACTAGCAGTTTGTTCAAGGACTCCTCCTAGCCAAGTATCACTACCATTTTTCAGCTTTCTTAGGCCTCAATTTCCCTGCCAGTCAGTTGTAACAGCTGAAACATCTGCAATCAGGTTTTATAAAATCCAAGAAAACATGCAGATTTTTTTTCCTTGACAAGAGTAGCTAAAAAAATAACTACAGTAATATTATATTAAAGCCAAACCTCCACTGAACGTTGCTTGTACCTGTAACAACTTGTAAAAATAAATCATATATGTATCGATTATTTGCAATACTTTTCCTAATTCAAGCTATCAAATTACCTGAAATGCAAATACTCTTCTTATTTTTTTTTAAGAACAAGTTCAACTTGCCCAGGGGCCACTCACATTTCACTCTGCCAATTTTAATCCAGTTGATCCTGGAGTGTTTGCTAGTGCAAGCTCTGTAAAAGGTGTTCAGCTGTGGGATTCAAGGTTTCCATTAAGGTTAGATATTAACTCTAGCAATTCATGTATCATTTCTAGAAATATATTGATGGTTGAAGCAACTTAGAAGAATATTGTGGTCAAAAATGCAGATATATCAAGACTGCATCACTCTCTTGTCACTCTTAGTTGGAAGCAATGGCATGGAATAAGTTGTGTGGTATTGTAGGCAGCTCAAGCACAAAGGGCATTTTAGGAGAATTATTGGTTGGCTAGTCTGTTGGCAGAAGTTGAAAACTATCTTTCTGTGTTGACATCTTAAAAGTTAAGGCTTTATTGTACATGTATTTCTTAAGGTGTTTGAAAAGATTTGATGGTAATGTTGGGGTACAGTGTGCAATGGGCGTAGCATTTGACCATACAGGTCGTTACCTTGTCGCCGTACGCCAGAGACTTCCTCCTGTACTATACCACATCGATCGAAACACTAGTCTTGTCGAGTTCTACCAGGAGGGCTACTACAACTCATGCACCATGAAATCAGTGTGTTTTGCTGGCAAGAAGGACAATGTGAGTATTGCGATGTTGTTTATGAACCAATATTGAACGGCATGTGGTAGCAGTGTGTGTGTGTACATCTCAAATATGCATGTTCGTCAAGCTTAGAGGATTCCCGAGTTCGTGACGGGAATCGAACCTGTAAGCTTTAGATTCACAGTGAGATTCTTTAACTATTTTAGCTACACGCACTCAGAAGAGCGAAGGTTACTTGTACTGGTTTGAGAATGAGTCTCAACACGTCCAGTAAATCCACATTAAATGATGGTTACGAGTCAAAACTAAACCGACAAGAAATGTATTATATTTTTTTTTAGTATATTATTTCAGGCTCAGACGACTTCAATGTTTATATATGGGAGATCCCGAAGGTTGATAAGAATCATGAAGGAATAGCCAAAGTTGAGAACAGTTTTCTCGTTCTAAACGGACATCGTTCAATCGTGAATCAAGTTTGCTTCAATAAAGACACGTCAATGCTCTGCACCGCTGGAGTGGAAAAGATTGTCAAAGTAAGAAAAATTTGAATTGAAAATGGAACACTGGATCTCATGTTCCATTAGGTAATCAAAAATACCTAATACAAAAGATTCGGTAGTTCAAAAAGAATTCATTAAAGTTGTTTGTTGCAGATGTGGAGCCCCTTTCGTTTGCCTGGAGGTAAAGGGATGGCAGAGGAAGTTGAGGAAAAGCCGAGAACACTTTATTCTCGAATGGATTATGCCCGAATGATCATCGAAAGTGGCCGGCCATTAGCACACGATTACGAGGATCAGTCGACGAGTGAGGACCCCCGTATGATAGCGTTTTTTGACACGCTGGTTCAAAAAGAGTGCAATGGCTCTACTGACTCCGATCTTTCTTCCAGTGACGAGGAAGGTGGATATGAAGACGAACAGAGTTCGTCTAATGTGGAAGTATTACGACGAATAAGGGCGATGGTTTTTGAACAAATTCGAAATTTACGAGAAAATCCGAGTGACGAACATTTAAGTGAGGAAAGCAGGTCTGAGGTGCCTGAAAGAAGTACAGAGAATGGCGAAGTTGAGGCACCTGAAGCTGAAAACCTTACGGAAACTTCAGATAATCTTATGGACGAAAGACAAGGTGTTGGTTTAGAGCGATTACGTGAAATTATCACATCTCAACAGGGTTTGATAACAAATAAGAGGAAAAGAATTGCAGAGCTTCGTCGAGATTGTTTGAGAAACGATGAAGAATCTAAAGCAACAACATCCAGAGTTTTCGTTGAAAGTGAGGAGAAAGAAAATAACTCAGAGGACACTACAAATGAGCATACCTCATCACTGTGCTCGAGTAATCCGTGGCAGGTCAAACGTGATTCCAAGAAATACGAAAATGAATGTTTTTCAGATTCCTCTTCCTCTTCTGAGGACGACATTGAAACTACTTGCAAGGACAAAATTAGAAATGTTCATAGAAACTATATGTCCCTATCGGGAAATTCTCGTAAGGGACACTCGTTGCAATATCGTAACAGAAGGCGATCTATAAATGATGGACAAGCAGTACAGAACAATATGTCCAGTTCTCAGACATCAGTACGCACCGAGAATTCTGTAGATTGCAGAAACTCCGATATTTCTAATACGAATTCCAATGTTGAATCTGGCAATTTAACTGCCAATTTCGATTCAAAATTTACACGCTAATTTTAGTTCGCAAAAGTAGGAAAACTCTAAACGTAGATTGTATAACGAATTTTATATTGGCTTAGCATGCTCCCACCTCCTCTAACTTAGATTTAAACACACTCGAAAACTCATTTGACTCGTGCAGTCTTTTTCGAAATTCGTACTTTCGTCAACTGAATTTCAGCAGTATTCGTAAGAATTTTACCTTTTTTGCCCACTGGGCGTTTACAAGCACAAGAACGAAACAACAAAACTAGGCCAGAGTTTCTAGGGGTCGACGCTAACACGCGCAAGACCACTGACGAATCAGGAACCATCAAAAATTGATAAAACTTAGCTAGCGATACCTAGTATACTCATAACATTAAAGCTAGTTTGTGTTTCAAAAATTAAGGAACAAGACTTAGTTCGAAATGTTTGGATAATGGTACGAAGTACTCGGTGTTCTTGTCTGCAGGTTACCTAGGTTTCAGGACAGGTCAATTCCGATGGTTTTGCACAGAACAAATATATTATAAAGCAGGCCAACAAACGTACGTTACGAAAGTTTGGTCTGAATGTGAGACAGTAGGCGTTTTTTCCATGATTAGATCAAGAAAAATAACAGCATTCTGGTTGTTTGAGGGTGCCGGTCAGATATAAAAGATAAATCCACCGGATAGAGTTTTAGCCGAAAAAAACTACCTGGGCTTCGTAAAGGAACTTTTAACCGTGGGTAATTTACGGTCAAGCGGGTTGTGTGGATGAAGTTCAGATACGCTCATCTAACATCAATTTGAGAACAGATCGTTCAGACTGGCAAACAAAACATACGTCATTGACCACATGGCAGTCTAAGTGATCGTGGTTTATCAGCAAGTTTTCTATATTATAACGTCATAAGTTGTACAAACTACATTATTACGATAACAACAGCAGTTATTAAGGGTGACGATCAAACATGCGAATGAGGCAAAAGGGTAAAAATTCCAAGAAGATGGAATAACACTTTCGTCACGAGGCGAGGCGAAAATGCAGCATTAAACAGCATGAAATGGGTACATTTATTCCTTAAAAATAATGTGGGAATTTTTTTTCCAGATCACTTGCATGGGAAGACACATACGACTTACGAAACAAGATGAAGAAGTTGGTAAGAAGCGAAATTATTAGTAAAACTATCAAAAAAAACTAAACGAAATACAGTATCATATATCAGCACATTTGGGCTAGGAAAATCTCTACAGTACTACGCCTTAAATCAAAAACTTATTCAAACGAGTGGACACAAATTCATTTCTTTGATCAAGCAGATACTTTTGTGAGGAGTTTTTCTAGAAGTCCAAACAAATTCTGCAATCGGTACGCGTAGTCTCCAGAAATACAAATCTTCCCAGTTTTCTTCCATAAATTCAGATAATCGACTCAAAGATTCCAAGGCGTAGAATGTATCTATTTCAAGGAGGAACGATTTACGATTAAAAAATCCATCATTTTCTTGATTAAACTCTTCGAAGGTTCAGAGATCACTTTCTCCGTACAACGCTGTTGAGAAGGACATGTAGTCTAACGCACCGTCCACTGCATCTTCCCCTTCATAAGGAGCCATTCTGGCAATGCAATACTCGGCTTGGTCAGGTGGTAGTTCACGTCGCAGCTCATCGGCAGTGATGTAAGGCTAAATGAAAAGAACGAGTGATAGCTCAACATCAAAATATTACAGGATACAACTCTCGCACGAGTGTTGAACACAATATAGAATAATACTCAAATATCTGGGGACTAAATAAATTCTGTTCCATAATTTATAGACCCGTTGGTTAATAATATTAGAAATAGTAAAACGTTCCTTAGTATATCCAAACCTATACGCAAGGCAAAGAAAACGGTCTGTCCTCAGTACTTGGTATACGCACATCCCCATACTTCAATACCAAAGTAGAAAACTGACATTATCAGGCTACTAAACAATACATGACGATCCAAACTATATCCATAATATTTACATACTCTTCAAATATGAAGTCTAGAACTGGCCTTATTAATAAGAATTTTAAATTGCATATCCCAATTACACGGATTATCTCGAAAGGTGACACCAAGTAGCTTAAGCCATTTCCTACACTCAATCCCTTGTGATGTATACAACAAAACGCCAGAATAAAACTTAATCGTGCCTTTACTTCATATTTTATACTGAGCTATAATATTTCATACAATATCTCAACGTAGTTGAAAATTGTAAGCGATGGGGATAAATGGTGTGAAGATCTGTTTTTGTTTTCCAAGAGGCTTTACTTTCGAGTTTGCCTGGTTTTCGACATTTTCTTCCAATTTTTGCTCAGTCTCCTGATTTTCACTCGCCAAAACAACGAATATGAGTTGAACGAAGCCGTATTGGGTACTGAATTGCTGGAGAGACCGACATAAACTAGTTTACACCAGGTACAATTTAACATCATTCTACTGTTTGTTACCTTGTCTCCGGCAAGAATCTTGAAGGAGTCCATAACTTGTTCCGCAGTGTCGGAGTCCGCGACTTCCTGAGTCATGAAGTCGACAAAAGCTTGGAAGGTAACTTTCCCAGTTTCATTGGGATCCACGATGGACATAAGGCGGTTGAAATCTTCTTCTCCCTTGATGGAGTTTTGTTTAAGAGATACAAGAAAACTTAAGTTGAATCCTTAAAACTTTGAATGATGAAAATCGATAAAAATACATGTAGCACAGTTTCCCATATTTCGGTTTTGATGTTGAAAGTACTGATAGAAGAAAAGGTGGAGAGCCTCCCGCAGTAAAATAAGGCGAGCTGACAACATCAGCTCATAATGGCCTGATTTAGTCCTCGGTTGACGGGATGAACGCTTCCAAATTTTTGACATGATCTGGACTACATCAGCAACCAGATAAATTGTTCCTTTCCCGGATTATTTTAAACAGCAAGTCAAATGAAATATAGAATTGTGGACGACGGTTTGAAATTACGAAGCATATCCCGTCGAACTCACCTTTTCTCCTTCCTTTAGATTGTAGTTAAGACTGATAAGACACATTTTAAATTCATGTGGCTCTAAGGTCATCGATCGATCCTAAAGAGAACATTTCAATAAAACCTTCAACAACATTGATATGAACAATGACCAGCAACCAACTGACACCAATCCCCCACAGATAACACAACCACCTCCCACAACCATACCAACAGAGACTTGCGAAAAGTAGATAAAAGCTAACCAATTTGACGTCATCAAGGTTTTTTTTACCCTGTCGAAGTGGTTGAATGTGTCTCGGAATTCCTTCATTTGAGCTTCGGTTATTCCTTTCGAATCTCGAGTTAGAATCTAGGGGAAAAAAAAAACAGGAAACGGGAATTCTAATGTTCGAATGTATTTTTTGGAAAATTTCAGGAAAAGTTCATACGTCAGATATTTACAAGTATGGTTAAGACATCTAATCAAGGAAGCCATGATGGAAGAACTTCAGCATGAATAATGTAGAATTAACACGATCGCTCTGTCTCACAATGATTCATGTGCTAGCCACTATACACTTTTAAAGTACCTTTATTTATACCTGGAGTCGCTAGCTATGCATATAGTTCTATATCACGCTGTATAACTAACGGCTTAACTACCTGGTTTTCGACAGCATTTATATTCCTGGCAATACCGGTTAATAACTGTTCCCAGCCAACTCGTAACACCTGAAAAGACAGCGACAAAAATGAAGTGCGTGCTGCGGATGCCGTAGAGATCTGATTGTGTCGAAATATAAAAGAACCTGAACTTATACCAAAATGGAAAGAATCCAAAATGTATTACCTCCATAGAGTACTGCGTGTGCGGGTTTTCAAAGATAAGAGCTTGCTGGACGCCCTACACGAAAATTAATGATATATAGTAAGGCTAAACTAAAAGAAAGTTTGTCGGGGAGTGTGTTAGACAAGGTTTGGCTACCTGGTTGATGTCTTCAAGCTCATCGATATTTGGTTTGTACGCAGTGACCGTCTTTTCGAAGCTTTGCAAGACACTCAGGTTATCCTAGATAAGATGAATCAAGATAAATGACTGGCACGTGACAATGGATAATAGTTTGTGAATGGATCTACGCATTTTTATCCGTAGAAACATATGCCCCACTCAACGCCAACAGTATACAACGTCTTACAATCTCCACAATGCACTCGCTGCATGTTCGGTCGAAACAAAAGTTACCAAGTCAAGTGCACCTCTAGAGTTCTGTGGTTTTGAAGACCGATGTTGCGCAGATTTTCTGTCTGTTGTTGTATCCACGGTCCAACAATGTTGGCTTTCTTGGCGAAATTGAGTCTCAACTGTTCATTTCCTGGTTAGTAGGTTAAAGAAAACGGAGCCATGCTCGGGAAAAAAGTGACGAACAAGAGGGACTCACGATAACGTCTTCGAAACCACGATATACTTACGAAAATTTCACGTCGGTGACTGATTAGACGAGCAGTTCAAATGCCGCTCTTCGCTACACGAATTTTATCGTACGAATCGACTTCTTCATTATATTAATTTTATAAATCTTATTGTACAGAAAATAAAATTCGCTTAGTGGAAAACTACTTCAAAGGTATATTTGTACTGAAGTGAAAGTCAACCATTAACTGCACTTTTGTGACGAGGAAATGCCACATTTTGAACGTGCACCTAGCAAAATCATGCAGGCTCAAGATTTTCACTCTCTTTTTCGCCACTAAACAGCTGACATGTATTAGTTGTTCATAGAAAAGGATACGCTGTTGGTTATCGAGTTCCTTCTTCAGCAATTCTTCTCGTTGTGGTACAAGTTCGAGCACTTCTCGCCATTTTTCGTAAATTTCCTACAATGTTAAAATGACCAATGAACATTTTGAAGAGAAACGGCTGCGAACGAGGCCAACTTTCTGCCAAGATGACCCTTTCCTAGACGCTATAGTATACGACGAGACCAGTGTGGAACCAGTACAGAACCAGTACAGCAAGTCAACTGGTTTTTCCTTGTCAGGGCAATTTGCGAGCTTTACTACTCGGGCGTACAAAAGCGACTGATCGTATCATTCAGTGTTTTTGCCATTAGGAATACTTAGTTACCCGAAAATCGCAACACCTGAATAGGAAGGTGACTCGAGATTAAGTGTAAAGTATCATCACATAATACTTTGCTGTCAACGCTGCAGTATAAACGGGATGCTTTTTAAGAAAAGGGACGTTTTAATATTTAGGCAATGGCAACCACTTAATCTGAAAACGGCTTTCTATGGCAAATGTCAGCCACAGCAGTAATACTTAAAACGTGTTGTGTATGTCACCAGTAGAGGAGGTTACTGGGGCCAACAGACGTTAGGCAAGAAAACGGGAAGGGAATACATTAGTTCATCAGTTTCATCCAATATAAAAGGTTTCACTAAAAATAGTCCGTTGCCAACGGATTAGGAAATACGAAACTAAAGCAAAACACCATCTTTTCGAGTGATCGGGCTCAGAGGTCATCAACACTGCGCGAGAATCAGATACGTAATCAAAACAAGGAATTCTGGATGCAAATCGTTTAACAGTGAGGAGATGTAATGTGACGCTTTCCTTGAAAGAAGTAAGCAAACAGATCCAAGAAAGAATTCCCAATAAAAACAAGAACTCACTCACATCAATGAAAACGATCACGTGATGTTCACCATACCTACCTCTGGGGTGAGAGTCGTGTAAGGATTGTCAGTACATCCCAGGGCACTCATTTCTTTCACTAGAGCTGTAATCGACTCGTACTCGTCGTTTGCAGCGGACATGTTTGCTTTAAAAGCTTCGTGAGCATCCAGAAGTTCCTAAGTAGAAAAAATTACAATTGATTAAAAATTCACCAAACAATTTATTTTAATCTTTTTAATCTTCTTTTAATATTCGCTACCTAAAAGTTTGTCCATGAAAACAAAGTCAAAGTGAAGACCTTGGATGAACAAACATTACAAACCACTGTAATATGTTTGTTTCATTTCTTTGAAATAAACCCGTGTTGTTTATTCGCTGTATCATTGATACTGAACGAAGATTTCCGACCCGATCTAACGGCTGTTGTCCGTTCATAAACAACTTCCAAAAACAAAACAGTCAAGACAGTGAAGACACAACCAATTTCATGGTCCTCCAAACTATTTTAAATCTGAATCTGACATAAAGTCCTGCAACAGAAATGACTGCAGACGGAACAAAAAATGCAAAACCATTCATAACTTTGTCGGGCACGAAATACACTTTCTGCTATAAGTAAATTTTGAGGTAACTGCAGCTACAAGCTACAATGTGCAGCTCTTCAATAACGATAATCAATATTGTGAAAATACACATCCAATATCGCATTAAAAATATAAAATATTACTTATATTTTCATATATGTAAAATTCAGTAATTTCGAGGAACAGCTATTTAATGAACGACGGTTCAACCAGGACTTTAAGTGATAATAGATCCAGAATTTCCTTTTTGATCCTTAGCAGTTAATGCAAAGAAATCTGATCATTCTAAATGTATTCCTAATCCAAATCGCTATGCGGACTCACCTGAATTTCTTCAATTGTATGTACACTGAACATGTCCATTAGATCTTCCTTAGCACCTTCCAACCAGTTATTGAACGGCTAGATAAAAAAATATAAGATTGTAAAATGTAAGACGTAATCCACTTCCCTTTGATTCGGTATTTCCAGTTTTAATAGCTGAACAACGCATATTTTACCGCTGCTTTCTTAGCAAATTCTAGTCGCAACATATCGATTTGCTCTCGTCTTGCTTTGGCATCCTACATATAGAAAAAAAAACCCAACAAATAAATTATTTCTGAAACAAATTCTCGTATAAAAACTGAAAAAGTAGCGTTTGATGTGCAGGTACCTCCAAATGTTGTCTCCTTTCAACCGCCAGCTGACCCAATCTTTCCCATCCATCACAAATTGCCTGAAGAAACAAAAACATACCATCAGTTTTTAGCTGACACAGCATAGCAACAAAACAGATTCTACTTGTATTTAGTTTAACCATTCTAAACTCCTCAATATATACATTAAAATACATTTACCAAAAATTTCACAAATTTGAAGTTGCAATCAAAAATTTTGGCAATGGCCAGTAAATGATGCTGGGCCTTACATATACCTTGGAATATTTACTAACAAAAACTGAATCAAGAAGACATGACAAATGCAGCTTTGGCATACTTGCATGTCACTCATGTAATTACAAACTAAAACTGAGCAATTAACAACATCTGTTACTTAAATTGCACCAAATATGTTGCAACATTGATCATTGATTTTTCACTTTCATTCAATTTAATTTTCAATTCTTAAATTGTGAACAGATCAAAATATAATTTATGGAGTTAACTACTTCAGAGTTTTTCTACCTATGCTTACTTATTTACATGCTACTGATTGAATTTCTATTCACCTGGCATCTTGAATTCACAGCCTTCAAATCACTGTATTTAAGAACACTTAAAAGGAAGAGAACAATGAACAATACATAAAGATAAACCATCAAATATATACTGTTTATGAAGTTATAAGAATTTCAAATTATGAAAAAAAATTAAACATAATTGCTATGTTAATAGTACAAATTTGTCTAATCACCCATAGCTTCAATATAATTAATTTACAGAAGAAGTGAAGGCAATTTACCATATTTCTACATGTATGTTACGTTTATCACCCTTACTTCAACTCTTGGGCTATAGCAGCAATTTGTTCAACCCGATCTTGATGTGCAGCAAGGTCGCTTTCAAAAGCCTCGTGTTTCTTGATCAAAGCCTAATTAATATGTAATGCATAGTTAATACTGATTCCTCCATACAAGCCTAAGAAAGAATGAAATCATTAAGAACTCCATATCTAAGAAGTTTTAGAATTATGAACCTACCAATATATCAGCTAAACTGGTGTCACTGTAATTGTCTTGTTGTAACATTTCTGGCTTTCCTTCAGTCCAGGCTTCATGGATGTTACATTTGTGTTTGAACTTTGCAGCCAAATGATCAAGCCTCTCCATTCTGTGTTTAATGAAAAGAACTAGGACAAGGTCATGACCCACGATATCATAAAAAAGGGTGCTGCATAAGCATGTATAAAGTGAAAATGGTCAGAAAACTGCCAAAAATTTAGGATAATGAAACTGATGTTTCCAGCAAAAGCACTTAATCAGAGTCAAACTGAAAGTCTCATGAAGAGCTTTTACTCAAACACTACTTTGACAATCTCTAGTTTTTCTGAAGTTCCCTGACCCTTTTAGCTTTATACTCATTATTTAATACTTCCTACATGACACCCTTCCTTAACATTATTGCTGCATAGGCAATTTAGATGGAAATAGAAGAACGTTTCAAGGTAGTACTTAGCCTAAAAATCCTATGACAAATTAGGTATGGTAGATAAAATGGTACACAGAATGGTCAAGCTTGAACTCAAGCAAACTATGGTATTTCTGGGGTACCTGAGACATGAATTAATTCTGTAATCTGAAAATGGTTAAAAACATTTAGCCACTGAACTAAAAAACTTTGAAGGAGGGCACATACAAACATATACAAGTTTATCAGTTTCACATGGATTACTTTGCAGAATTTCGCCAATAATTTCCATCAGACATCAAACTAACATTTTTCTTTGGCATAAATATCAATAGTTTTTTCTGAATCATGAGCTAACATCAATTCCTGAAATGTTTGATAATTCATACCTCCGCAATTCCTGTAACAACCAGTCTTGGAAGTCTTTCTCAGCTCCTTCCAGTCTATTCCATGCATCATTGATATCCTGGAAAAAATAGTGATGCAGCATGATGGAAGATACATATACCAGGACGAAATCTAGGTGAATAACAATGATTACCCAGTGGTCCGACATGTATTTAAATGCATTTCAAATTCAATAAGAATAAAACAACAATGCACCAGCAACATAAATTCCCAATGAAAGTTTTAAAAATTATTATTTCAGTGTATTTAACTTGACTACAATCACAAAACGGAAATATCATTAACATCATCTCACATTAATCATTTTGCCTTCACTGGGTAAATAAGCAGGACGATTATTCAAGCGAAGTTTGGTTTGAAGAGTGTTGAATAACGTTTCCAGGTTTGCCTTCTCCTCCACCCGTGGTGGTTTCTCAGTTCCTCTATATTTACGGTACTCCTCAAGCTTTTTCTATGAAGTCAAATAATGATAAAATTAATGTCAATGTGCTGCAATCACTTTAAAAGAGCTGTCATTTTCTTAGAAAAAATTTAGTTTACTTACCTTTACTCCAGGTAAAGTACCATCAGAGGTTTGATCTGAAAGCCATGGCATTGTCTTATTTATCCAGTCTAAAAGCTAAGCATAAAAATAACAAAAACACCACATGTGATAATGGTACTCTAATTGCAGAGATTTTATACTTATGTCTCTATGTACAGTTTGAGTTTAATATTCTTCTCTTACATCACTAGCCAGTTTTTCATATTCTTCCATACGACCTTCATTCTCACGATTGACATCCAACACCTTACAAATCCTTTTTGATGCAGTTTCAGCCTAAAAGATAAAAACCAATTTAAAGGAACATTGCAATGTATTGATATAACAGTTTGTAAGTCATTTTTCATAAATTTGATCATTTAGCATGATTTTCTGCAGTTATTAACATAAACCGTACCTGCTGGGAACTGGAAAATGCATGATAATAAGAGGAAAC
Source organism: Nanipora kamurai (assembly GCA_036872915.1). Lineage (NCBI taxonomy): Eukaryota > Metazoa > Cnidaria > Anthozoa > Scleralcyonacea > Helioporidae > Nanipora > Nanipora kamurai. The sequence continues at coordinate 861,197 of JBAHVQ010000104.1, forward strand.
ATAGGTCATGACTGCACGTTCATCTGGCTTCTCCATGCTTGCCATTTCTTTTAAAATAAGAAAACAAAATTATTTGTTGTCTTATGCACTAACATCTTCATTTTTTATTTCTCCTGCCTGTACCTTCAGCATCCAACATCTTTGGAATATCCAGATGTTTTTCAGCCACTTCAAAGGCCAGGTTTAAATTATGAACAGGATTATCCTGGAACAAAAAATGAAATACAACAAAGCCAGCTGTTGAAAAGTATCACAAATATTACAAATTCTGCTTGAGAAAACTGCTAGAGGCCCAGGAATGAAGATACCTATCTGTTACCTATATTTGCCTGTGCATGATGGGATAGTAAATATGAATTTGACTAGAAACAAATTTAAAAGATGGTAAAACTTAAAATTCTTTAAGAGTTCATCTTCAGAAATTTGAAGTCTAACAATACGAAAAGTCTAATGTTGCACAAAAAATGACAAAATAAACAATGGTTTCATCATGTAACATAAAAAATTGATGCATAGGTCAACACCTTGCAATGCTGTGTAAGATAGTCGATTATTTACCATTTAACTTTTGCAGTCTTGTATAAGTTGTTGTTGTGGTCTGTTTAGACTTTCTTTTTATTTATAACATTATTAGGTAAATACTACTTATAAAATAAAGTCCACTCAGTTTAAAGAAAAATACATTGCCTGAAAATTTCAGAAATACTCCTAAGTTGGAATAGTTTATTAATATTAAACCTCATAATTAAATACTATATATATATACATGGGTGTGTCATTACATGAAATATTTTGTGGATATAACCGTTAATCACATAATGATGTTCAGAGTATACAGTATGTGCTTTTTCTGCAGTTAATGACACACCCAGTGAAATGCATTTATATGACGTAAACATGTCTTTCAGCAGTTTATTAACTTCGGCCATTAACACAATAAAATTTATTGAAATTTAATTTTAGTCAACAAAAAGACCCGTTGTTCTTCTGACAACAAAATCTCTCATCAAACATCTGCGGTGGAAGTACAAAGATATCTGTCAGAAACTTCCATCTTTTTCATGCTGTTTACGGTTGGTGTGAGTCAAAGGGAGTCACTTGGAGAAGGGATAAACCCACAGGTAATTAATAATGAGATAAAAGACGAGACGCCACTTACACGCAAACTATGCCATATAAGGTAAAACCAACGAACGATCGCGTGTTAATAAAATACTAACCTGTCTAAGTTCAGCATAATTGAGTAATTCTGGTCGATGTCTGTGAATTAACGCACAAAATGCTAAACCATCTTTGAAGCTAAATAAAACAACAAGTGTGATTAACAACTGTGCATTAACGCCCATGAGTGCAAGCCTGATATCAGACCATGCACATCACCATAAACACATCACTACATCGTTGATTAACTGAATTACCTTCGGTGGAAATTCTGGACGTTAACATTTTTATATGGGGCGGTCTTCTTCTGACACCAAAGAAGTAGGCCATCCTTGGAGGACAATTCTAAGCGAACGAGGATTCTGAGATTAGGAATCTTTGCGATCTCCAACTTGTCATAACACGCCAAGAAAAGCGAGGTGTGCAAATCTACCTTTGCAACTTCCTGGACCGTTCATTTGTACTACGTACCTTCAACTGCGATATCTTGAATCGCAAAACGCAAAATTATCGTCCAAATCATACCCAAAGTCATCTTCAGATTTCCGTCGACGATCTCTGGATAATTAATTAATATCAGTTTTAGATTTCGTGAGGAGTTCGTTCATCCATATTCTTCCATTGAATCTTACCTTCGGCTCCGATAGACACCAACTTTACGCCCTTCGTAACCACAAACTCCAGAGCCTTCAAGACATTGCTTATTTTATGAACCCTCATTTTGCCTCTCTCAGGTTTGGGTAGTCGTTCTCCAGAGATGACCTCAAGTAAAATCATTAGCTTGAGACCATCCCGAAAGTCCTCCGTAATATTTTCGATTTGAACGCCTACTTTTCGAAGATGCGAGTTGCACCAGGCAGTAAACGTCTGCAGAAAGAAGACATCACAGAAAAAAACCGCATTATTTTAAACAGGCATCCAACATGGTTACCTGTGGTTAAAATACATCGTAAATATAATTATGTTAAACTGGAGTATATTATACTATATATCAGTTCATGGCACAAGGATAGAACAATTACGAAGTCAATTCAATCAAGATATATATATATATATATATATATATATATACCTTCTTTTGCTGTTTCTCCCAAGCTGGATCCAACAAGCCTCTATCTTCGTCATCCCCGTAGTAATAACCATAATATTCCTGCTCTTCGTCAGCCATGATTACCAATATGAAAACACTAACACTATTTTACGCGACCTTCCTATAAGCCTCAGACCAAAGCTTCGAGGCTTGGTGGAAACCACGTGACAAATTCTGTTTAATATTCCAATAACAGCCTGATGCAGTCATTAACCTCCTGGAATCTCAAGCTTCCTTTTCCGTTATTTGTTCAAATTTTGCATTGTTTGGTGCGATAAAACGTAATTACATATGTCCTCCAATTAACCACGATATCTGCGTCATTTTGAAAACCATACGAGAAAAATACGATCGGAATTACAGGCGCCAATCATCACAATTTACTAATCCTTAGCTATAATATTGTTCATCAAATCCCGGTGATTTCCAGTATAAATCATCTTAATTTTACATCCGTGTGAAACTAAATAGAAAACCGTGAATGTGCGGTACAGGAAGACTAAAAATAATAGAAAACAAGAATTGTGCTGTCTTTAAAGAAACACAAAAGTCTTTAACAACCAAGTCGCCCTCCAACCCAATTGTAACTTTTGATCAGACAATACACAGAGAGAGAGAGGTACAAGAAACTCCATTCAGAGAATATTTTTATTTCCTTTTTATTTATAATAATTCATTTTTTAAATTTGTCTTTGTAAATGCTATTGCATCACATTCGTTCGTCTTGATGATCTGTTTTAGATATATCAACAAGCCTTCCTTCTTTCAAAACCGTTTCCCATTTGCGTGACCAATTTCTCATGACTTTCTGTCGTGACTTTCACGAGGTGTTCGTGACAGCGAGTTTCTTCAGATGGTCCATGAACACTTGCAGGCTGACGTCATCAGTCAAAACCGGGGCACCTCCTGCGTCTTGACCCCAGGCGTACATGTTGTTGTGAGTTTGGGATGGATTGACTTTGGAGAGGAGGAAACGTGCCTAAACCACAATGGAACAAAGACATCGTAACTGTGTGGAAACGTTCCAGGGTACATGATCCAACTGATTTTAAGTCTCTGTCTTTCTTTGACCAAGTCTAAATCTCGATTCAATGATCAAGAATCCGTTTTTGGATTCAACAAAAGGAACGCAGAATTGACTCTTGGATGCGGATATTTCGAATAACGTAGAAATGCAAATCGGAAGCGAATCTGAAGATTAACATTTTGCCATTTCCGTACCCTGTGCATTGAATGCAATATCTCGATAACAATACCCGAGAAGTATTACTACGTAACAGAACCAATATCCAAAAGACAGTTCGTAAAATACTCTGATTTTCCGGGTTGATATGACTCCGACACAATCATGAGGTATACCACATCAGCTGTCATTTCTTTCTTATACCGACTACGAAAATGTTGAGGAAAAAAAGGAAGTTATTTACCTGACTGCCGCCATGCTGTGTGTCAATGTAGCGAGGCATCGGGAAACGTGTTTGCAAAATTTCTTGTGCATCGTCTTTTGGTGCTTGCAAGAGTTGTCGGAAGTTCTCATGCTGTGGATCATTTTGATAACCTTGTTTCTTCCACTGCGCAATTGTCTGAAAAAAATGATAAATAGTGTAAATTACGATCCAATTAATGTACACTGTTGTATTAAGATCTTTTATGACGACAAAAACTATCGCGTGAAGTTTCGAGAGAAATTTCGAGTGTAAAATGATGACGTGGAAGCCCTCTGTAAGATTCTAGGGACACTTGTGGTGAAACATGTAACTTCAGGGACTTTGGGTCTTTCGGCAGGATATGACCTTAATTCACAGTTTGGTTTTCATTCCAACGGCCTTTTTCTTAGCTAGGCTGGTAAAGCACTGAACTTAGTATTCCTAGGTTCAAAGGCCAGCCTAAAGACATAATTAGACTGGACGAAAGTTTTACTGCTCTGTAAAACGCATTATCTTCCTTGAAGAGTAGTGTCATGCAAAGCAAATTTTAACACAATGGTTCAATCAATTTGGTCACGAAATTTTGTTAAAATCAACAACATTTTTGTTGTTGCACGAGGTGCTGAAATTAGGAGTCCTGGTTTTAGTCCTACTTATAACATCTTATCTTGCAAATAACTTGCATTGTTTTGCAGCACGCTTTATCAATCAAATCTGAACGAGTTAACAGACTAGCAAATCAAAGGTGACCGGCAAAAACAATTAGAAACAACAAAATGATTCCACAGCGAGCTTGTTTTTAAGATGCCACA